>JAUZNJ010032162.1:0-13824 GCA_034780135.1 Jordanella pulchra | reverse complement strand
TTCTACGGGGAAAGGGTTAAATACACACAGATTCATTATGTGTGTCAGGAAGAAAAATGCCATGAGTGTTGCCAGAACAGAGTTAAAACAACCCCCCTTTACATTTAGAAATGACTAAAACAGAAGTTCCTCTCATGTTCCTGAAGCTAAAAATAGAAGGCGGTAATGTTTCTGGGCTGTTAGGCTGCAAAAGAACACAAGGTCATATTCTACCAAAGGTCATTTCCTAAAGGGAACTCCTAGGCCTCGTACAGCCATTACCAACAACAGGCACAAATAGAGTGAACAGGTAAAGATGGACTTTGTCTGTATCGGCTGCCTGTTAGCTTGGCACCAAGTTAATTACATATAATTGGTTCAGACTGTTTTGAGTGCCTTAGTGGCAATATGGCCCCGGGGAGGCAGAACAAATGTTCTGTAATGTGAGACTAGACAGCGAGGTGAGAGCCAGTGACCATACAGAGATGATTTCTGAAACACATCTCTACATCAACCCATACACACAATACATGACCTTCATTGCACTCTTTTACCTGAGCTCCCACCTAAACCCAGAAGCCCAAGACCTTGTTTTCACTCTGCGTCATGCAGCTGCTGGGTTTAGTCCACCTTTCAGATCTTAATTTACACAGTCATGTTTATGGAGCGCGATAGTGATCATTACCCCCTTAATGCAACTCCGTGCATCCACTGTAGCTCTCACTGTGACCTCGCAGAACCTGACTACTTAAGCCCTACTAAGCACAAAGAGTATTGGAGCATTTCTGCCTACACTGAGTAATTGTTTGTTCTTGTTTCAGGAAGATTTAGCAATTTAAAAATGTCAACTTTTTCATGCAACATGAAAAAATGAAAAACTTTCTTAGGAACTTTTGAATACAGCAAACTGCTTAACTTAGAAAATAACACACAAACAAAAAGGGGTTAACGTTTCTGCAACTTTTGTCATGTTGTAACCAGAAACTTGAACACACTTTCAAGGGATTTTTTCCAATAGATTAATACAGAGAAATGCATATATACATACACATGGAATAAAGGGTTTAATCAGTTTTCTTTTCAAAATACTTTTCACTCACAGTAAATTGGGGGTACACATCACTGTCGATATCCAGTGAGAGAAAGCCTGTATCAGGCTGCACTAGCTAAATAATTAACATAATTTAGAATTCACAAGAGACATGAATGTTTTTGCGAGGCCTGGTGGAATTTCAAATAGTAAAGGTGATTTCATGGCGCAGATCTGTTAGCATTGCTGATATGATCTGGCCACATTTATTGAACTCTGTAATACCCATACATTAATCTGACTTCTGAGGGGGACCATGCCTGTTTACGAGGTCATCATCCTGTTTAGGTGGTCTGCAGACTCAAATATTTAAGAATCAGATATTATCTGATACTTTCTTGTGAACAGAACAGTAAACATTTTCCTTAAATCATCAGTTCTCTAGTTTTTCCTTTAAGGCATCTGAACTGGAGTAATTGTGTGTGGAAAATGCATGTTTCCCGAAGACGTGCCACGTGATGTCAGGCAGAGGCAGATGGTGTAGGTCAAATATCCTGCTTACTTATTGAGACCTGCACCAACTGACCCTTTTTACATGCAGTATGTACATGTTTGAACATGTGTCTAACTTAAAGCTAGAAGGTCTGTTCACATGGACAGCATATGGACAGAGTTGAGGTGTCTGCAAAATATATGTGTAAAACCATTCTCTCCCTGCTGTCTCAGTTGCTGGCGCTTACCGAAACTAAGGAATCATGTGGTCATTTAAAATCACAGGTGCTTTTGTGTGGTTGGCAAATATAGACTCCATTTAGCCTTAATGTAAACGAGTATGAAAGTGAAAACTGTTTACATTGTATCTGGCTTTTAAGCAAAGTTCATAAAAGTGTTTTGTTTTGTGTGTCTGTGTTTTTATAGCTTATTAAACCGTTGATCGATATTTTTTCTTAAGATCAAAGAAAAACAAGATGTATGTTGGCTTTAACAAACTGGAACATTACAAAGACAATTTCAGAACAGATTTAACTCATTTGTGCTTTAAATGTAAATAAAATGGATTGAAAATGAACCTTATGTTTTTACCTACTTTAATGTTGACCTAGATTTTCTAGTTGTGCTGATAACAAGAAATCCTTAATTCCAGAGCACAGAGCAGTGGGTCAAGGTGTGAACTGCAATGAAAGCAGCCGAGAACATCAACACCCCCTGAGTACAGTGTTTGTTTACTGTGGGGCTTCCATGTAGATCGGTGGGCAGACCTTGCTGACTCAGAGATTTTTAAGGCACATCCTTCAACTACTTGAATATTAAGAGATTTGACAGTTGCTTCAAGTGCTGCTAAAGAAGTTACTACTTCATGTATTGTATATCCTCTTGGTATAAAGAATGCTGTCCTAAGTTTTATAATGGCAAAAGCCTTTAAAGAATTTTTGGATCAGTATTATTTAATTTATAAATCACCATGGTAACTTATGTGTTATTTTCTTTTGTGAAACCAACTCGAGGCTTAATTAAGTTAGGGTATTTGGAGAATTGACTTTACCATTAATGGCAACAGACATCGCTTAACTTGAACCTTTCGACTTTAACTCATTGCTCATTATTTTCAAAGCATGTGTTGTTAATTTCTTCCTGTCAAAAGTAACAAGAGAGTTTAAAGTTGTTCACAGGATGCTTATGCAAAAGCTTCCCATGCCAGAGTTAGAGTGTGTTTCATTAGATTCTGTATGCACAGGATGTACCATAACAATTAAGCACCTTGGTTCATAACAAGCCATAATCATGCACAGCACAGACTGCCAAGATCTTCCTTTAATCACTGTAATTGCATGCATTATCACTCCCCTGCCACAAACTGTGTTTTAGTTCATCTGCAGAGCATGTGATCATCTTAAAACCTTGTTTAATTACAGCAGCAGGACAGTACTTATCAAAATGTTTTTTTAAGCATTCTGCAAGATCGAAATATGAAGCAAGTTTTAAAAAGCTTGAAAAAGCTGTCAGTAAATCTGGACTAAGAAGCTTTTTGAAATTTGTCATATATTTTCCTGCAGCCTTGTTTCTTCTAAAAAGTTTTAACAGTTTAAATGAAGAAAGAAACATCAAAACATGACGGGTCTAGTAAAAAAACACAATAGAAAGACAGCCCTTCAATTTGAGTTTGAAATTGAGCACCAGCAGCGGTGGTGGGGCTGGGGGGGTGGCGGTGGGGGTGGGGGTGGGGTGGGGGTCTGGTATCAGTCAGATCTTCTCCGTCATTACAGAGACAAGGACACACCTGTCAGAACAGAGACCTCCACTGGAGTATTTGTTTGTTCTAAGCCCAGTGACACATGGTGCATATTAAACAAGTCCTTTATATATATTATAGTTAGCTGCTGATGTGTAAATGGTCTTTAAATAACAGAAATAATTAATAAACTAGATCTATAGTTTTCACAAATTTAAGAAAATGATTTCCAACTTGATCCAATTTTCTATCTTTAAAAAAATCTTTGACATTTTTCCTCAGTACTGGATTCAGGTAAAGGTTAAATTTGTCTCTGGAGGTTAAAACCTTTTGTGTATTAGTTTAAGACTAGTTTTAAGTGGGGGGCTTTGTTATTGTTGGCTAGTTAGGTGTCAGTATGGATCGGATGTTTCATTGTTGATTTTTTTCATATTTTACACTGTCCCTTTTGTGATGCATTTTAATCTTTTTTGTTCTTTGTTGAAATTATTTACACAGAGTGAAATTTCACATGAGCTTAGAAAATGAATAAGGGACTAATTAATAGTAATAATGAATAACTAATAAATATGAGTTACTGCAACATTTATTTTCCTTTTGGGATAAATAAAGTATTCTTGAACTGAATTTAGCTTTTTTATTTACTTCAATCTAAAATGTTTAAAATATATACTTACAATCTCATATGCAATCAGTGAGGTTAGGTATATTTTACTTGGATAAATAAAAACTACGTTATCAGAAATGTTAGAGCTGATTGTAAGTTGTTGGTATACTGGGTGAGTTTCACATCAATCTGGATCAATATAGTTGCACAATAAAACAAAACTTTCTGCTCCAAATTTAGTACCTTTTTGCTTTGGGATGGAGAGGTCAGATCTTTCGAAGTGAATAATGATAGTCAAAAGAAAAAAAAAGATGAATCTATTTTGCTATGATGACTAAAACTATAGATCACCGCACCAAGATTAGGATTTCAGTAAATGAAAATTATAGGGTTGTGTTAGATTACTAACATACAGTTGTGCTGCTAATGCTACGGTAGCATTAGATTATTATGGTGCAAAAAAAAGAGGAGCATCTACAACCTAGCCCAAGAATATGATGGTTAAAAAAGAAGGTAGTTGGGTGCTGCAAGAAAATAAGTGTCTCCTGCGTGTGAGATTTTTGACCGTTTTGATCAGTAAAACACAAAAAAAGTAGATCTATTCACTTGATTTCTTTTTTTTTTAATCCACAGAGGTCCTTTGATGTACAAGTATACTATACCCATGAAGATGTGCATCAATAAAATTGAAAAAAAAAAAAAAAGTGGACCATGCTTTAAATGAGTATATTGTACTTCATATGTATTTAAAATTTTGAGGAGTGTTTCATACAGTTTTCTGCTTTAAATTAATTTAAATGCTAAATACAGAGTTCTATATTATTAAAGCACTTATGTATTAAATACAAACATCTTTTTATTTGCAAATCTTTACATTATACAAACTTAATACTAAACTCATATGAATTTAATCCTTTTACATATTTTGATGTAGAGTTTATAGAAGTTTGAAAATCAAAATACTGAATTTCACCATTTACGCTGGAAAATGATTTGTTTCGTTTGTTTATTTTTTGTATTAATCCTAACCAACACATTCTGTTCTTTCTTGACTGAAACACAAGAGCAAAGTGCTGATTTTCATAAGCTGGTTGCCATTATCACAAGCCCTACATGCTAAGGCCATCACAGTCAAAGCCTGTTTGAAAGAGCAGAACATTATCCCTAGTGCTTAGCACGGCCTGGACCAAAAGAAAACCCTGTAGTGGAAAAGGTTAAGAGAAGAGGACGCTTAGATCTGCTCAACTGGCACACACACCGGTATAAAGACACACTGGACAGGCTGTTCTTCCTTCTGACTCAGTGAACTGAATGTAGTCTGCTTTATATGTGTGTATACGTGCCTATAAATTGGACATCTTCACACATCTCTATCCCTACCCCCTCCTGCCCCTTTCTGATGTGTCTTCCTTCCAAAAAACAGCTACTAAAACACATCCAGTTCCTTTCTGTATTTAGCACAGGCAGTATCCATCTTTCCATTATTTTGACAAAAAGGAAAACTATGATCTCTCTGCTCTCCCACTCCACACTCATTTCCTCTCCAACCAATCCACAAACACACACACACATACTTTTTGCTACTAAGAACGCCCACTACCCCAGACTGCACAACCAGACCTGTTTTAATCCCCCTCAGTAATATGCAGCACAAGGAACATCTTGAACAATGTCCTTTCTGTGTTTGCCATTACGCAGAGGGTAATAAAACTCTATATTACATACAGTATGTAGCATGCTGATCCTTAGGCTTTGACTAATCCTACTGAAGTGTAGATGAGTTGTGGGATGCGTGGGGTTCTGGAATATAATTTTTTTAAAGGACAGCAAAAAATACTTTTGAAAACAGATAAGTTATTTCAACAAAACTATGCTAATGCGTGTCTCTTCTTGCTGTACTGTGCAGCTCGCAGCACGGTGACTAATCCATCAAGATTTTAATTTAAACTGCAATTTAGAATGTTTCATTTTGAAGAAAACTTTTCTTTGAATAATAACAATTTCCATTACTGTTTTACCTCTTTTTGACAAAAAAGGGCAAAGAAAAACAAACAAAATTTATAGCCTCAGCTATTCAGCTCCTGAGGTCTGGTGCGTTTTTGTTTAAAATATGCTTGTTTGCGATTCATTAAGGTTATTAGACGTGAGCAGGTAGAGATTGTACTCAAGTAAAAAATTGTGCAATTTCCAATAATGTTGCACAAGTAACAATAAAAATTATGGTGGAGAAAAATCCTTCTCGATGTACATTTTGTTCATTAAGTTACTCAAGTAAATATAACTAGTTATCCGTTTGTCATGGAGTCAAAAAAGGGCAAAGCTGAAAGGAAAATATAAAGAGGAGCAGAGAACAATTTCTTATGAAGAGAAGGAACTTTTTAATGACAGAAATGGGAATCTGTCTCCTTAATATGCTAGGGTTCTCTGTCACTAGAGTGCCATATTTTATATATTTGCATGTTTTTTTAAATATTTTTTGCAGCTTTGCTTGAAGTTCAGAAATAAGTGTTGCCCTAAATCGTTACATTGCAGCTTCAGCTGATTCAGTGTTTGAATATTAAAGAGGCAGTTAAAGAGGCATTATGTAAGTTTACAGAGTTTCCTAATAATACTACCACCTGTGGCCAAAACAAAGAACTACAGTCCTTTTTGTTTTTGTTTTCGTAGCTGGCATTTGTATTTAATAAGGTTTTTTTTGTTTTGTTTTTTTAACTTTTTTCACTGTACTTGGAGTTCCCGACAGTGTCTGAGTTGAGCTGGATGCAAGACGATTCTGAATAACCTCAAAATCCATATTGAATACAAGTCTGTGATTGTTTATGAAATAGGACACATTTAACGTGGATGCGCTTGTCATCATATCTGACGAACAGCGGCATTTTCCTTCCGAGGGGTAGTAAAGGAAGGAAAATATGCTACAGGTTTATAGATACATCTGTGTTGAAATACTATCAGTCTGCTCATCCAACAATCTTTTGGGGTCAAATAAAAAGGCTATTATATTTTTTAGTAAAAACGTACATAATGTCTCTCTAAGGAGTATGAAATTCTGTTTTTGAAATGTTTAGTTTTTTTTTATAAAGTATCTCAGAACTTCTCAGACCTTTTGTTGTGCAGCTCTTTGCAATGCTGTTGAATTTTATTGGGGATCTTGATGCTAAACTGTTTGGTAACATATGGTGTATATGTCAGGTGTTATAACCTGACTGATACAACCAAGCACTACCACTGATGCTGTGGAAGATGAGGATGTGGACCTTGTACTCAATCCAGACAGAGACAAAGACAGAGTCAGGCAGCCAGAGAGTGGAAAACAGTCTTCAAGAGTCATGCTAAAACTTGCTGAAGACCTTTGCTCAAATGAACAGATAGTTTCTCTTCTTTATCTCTGCCTGCTGATTCCTGTGCATTATTTAACTTCAGTTAGTGTACTTAAGGAGCTTATTTACCTCCCCGAAAACAAATTAACACCAACAGGTAGGGCCTTTAAGTGCTATATAAATGCATATACTATTTATCTTAATGAATCTTGGAAAGGTTGAGGAGATGTACATGTCAAAGTGGTAAAAATATGCACTTTTATTTTTTTAAAAATAATAAAAGCATTGTATCTGTATCGCAAGTTAGTATTATATTAACCCAATCAGGACATAATGAATTAAAGAATGTCAACATGTAATCAAAAGAACATGAAAAAAAATCTCCTCATAAACCTCCTGATTCTGGATCTTCTGGATTTCAGAGAAAACAGGTGACACAGCGTGAGGTAGAAAACACTATGCATTAAATTCTAATGTCAGGTTTTTTTCGTAAGTTTGTTTGATCTGAGACAATCCACAAATGGTTATAGAAAATCAATCAGAAAAGCTCCAAACAAAAGACAGCATGCTTCTTTAACTGTGCTCTCTTTCTCCGTACAGAGACAAGATAAGAACAAATTCCAAGAAGATTCTGCTCATCTTAAACACAAACTGAGACTGCATTGATACTGCTATCTGAAAACTAAGGTCACCAAGGCTTGAGTAATGTTGTTTCAAATTCCCTTGACAAATCATAGAAATGTGATCAGAGAATGAGAACAACAACACTGGGAAGGCATGTTCCTTTTTGTGCTGTCTGTTTGTCTCTGAGACAACTGGCATAAAGCATTATATAACGGCCAAAGTGACCAATTGGCCATTGAATATTCTACTCGAGGGTAATATAATATATGTATATATAGAGAGATAGATAAATCTGAAAAGCTATCTAAGTTATCATTCCTCAGGAAAAAAATTGTCATTTCTCAGTCCTTAGGAACAAAGTTATTAATTCTCAGGTCTCAGAGAAATTACTTAAAGTTAAATTACTTTAGTCTATTTTAGGTCTTATAAAGTGAATTAAATTGATTTTTAACTTTAATTGTTCCACCATTTTACGCCATTTCTGTCAAAGCTGTTAGTTTAGGTTAATTTCTAAATTGTCATTTGGAGTTAGTATGTGCAGGTTTGTCTTTGTGTGTCTTTGTGTTGCCCTGTGACAGACTGGCGTCCTGTCCTGGGTGTTCCCCTGCCTCTCGCCTATAGTCCACCCCACTGTGACCCTGACAGAATAAGCGTGCTTATTGGATGGATGGATGGTCTTGTGGGGGGGGGTTCTGCTTTTTTTGTTTTTTTTTTACATAATTTTGTGTTGTTTACTAATCGCCAAGGGAATTAAAGTCTACACCTTAATTGTCTTCATTTTAACCTGAACAATATTGGTCAGTCACTAAACACTGTTTTCTAACATAATTTTATTTATAATTTTGTATAAATATCAAAGAATGGAAGCTCATTCTGATGGAACTAAAAATGGCTTCCTGAAAAGATTCAATTCAATTCTAAAATACTTTATGTATCCCTAAGAGGAGTTCAATTGAAAAGATGGGAGTGTTGCTCATCATTCTGCTAAAACGCGGATTCTAGTGTAAACTTGACACTTCTGCTCTCAAAGTTAATCATTTATTTCCACAGAATAAAATGAAGCTCTCCGTTGTCTTTGAGAGTAGAAAGAAGGTTTTCCCCCTTTTGGTTTGTGCGGGCTCCTGACAGTGTTTGCATGCTGTTGGAGTCAAACAGCGACAACTAGGCTCTTGAAAGAACTGAAAAAAACAATTTTAGAGCTCATCTTTTTCTTTTTTGCATTTAGTGCAAAGAACATCGGAAAACAAAATAACTGTTATCCATTTTCTCATTGTGGTTCAATAAACAGCAACGAAAAAAATTAATGAGCTTTTATTTTTCCTTTTTGGTTTCCAACATAAAAGCGAACAGCCTGAATGAATATACATGGATCGTTATGAAGGAGCTTCTTCTATTCTATTCATTTGTTGTTGTTTTATTTACCAGTATCAATGCAGTCTCAGTTCATGTTTAGGATGAGCAGAATCTTCTTGGAACAGCATGCAAGTCTGGCAGATACACAGCTCTAGTTCTGAGTTACATCCTAGGATGCAAAATATTGTATCTTATTTCAATGCTGTTCACTCCAACAGAAACTACTTCCTGGTTGTATCCTGAGTTGTGCTCACTCTAAAATAACCTTGTAAAAACCAGCATAAGTTCTGATAAAACTTAACTCCACACATGTATTTATACACATAAAGGTTACAAGTATGGACATCACTGCAATGTCAAACCAGCCAAATCAGGAAGGAGACAAGTTCTGTGTCCCAGAGATGAATAAGATTTGGGGTAAGATGTGTCTATTACCTCAACAACATAATCAATACTGTTTATGTTGTGAAGTCGCTGACTTAAGGTAGTAAAAAAAGAGTACAAAATGAAGACCAACAGCATTGATATATACGTTTTCATGGGTTGTATTATTTTAAATTAAATTTCTGTTAATTATTCCCAAATAATTGTATTTTCTTCATAAACCTTATTATGTGAAGAAAATAAACAGTTAAAAAGGAGGGACAAAAAAGGAGGTTAAAAAAATTAACACTATTTCATTTTGTGTATTTAGAAGAGAATTAAATGTAATATGGAGAGAAAATTATTATTATTTGAAAACGTTTAAATTTTGTTCCAGTGTGACTTCTTTCAGCAGAACAACAGGATCTGAAGAAAAGCTACACTAAGTCCCTGACAGTCATTCAGTCTCATTAATCTTGTTTACCAGGATACTCACGTTTCCCGTGATAATTGAAGGAAGAACCTTCTACTGCTTTCTCCTTGTTTTTCTCCTACTCTATATCTCTCCTTTAACCTGTTCAGGTTTATTTTTCTGGAGTTAGCCTTAGGGGCTTAACGAGGTTCAAAAAGCTCTACGAACAACCAGAGTATTAGAGATCTCTGCAATAGCCAAAAGTCTTTAAAACAGTTTTAAAATATCTGTTTAAAAGAACACCTCTCTACAAGTTTAAAATATTAACATACAACCAGAGGTATTACAGAAAAGTGCTGCAGTATTAAAATATCTATCCAAAACATTGTTATATTTCCAGCCAAATAATCCTCTTGAATTAATTCACAGTTTGCCATGGTGCACCCACAAACTACTGTTCTTGGGGCATATTATGTGAACCTTAGACAAAAAGTAACATATGACTTAATCAATAAAGTCTGCTTCCGTAACTTAATATAAGTATTAAAAAAGGTGTTCGGTTAGGTTTTAATAATAGGCCCTCAATGAAAATTCAGAACCTTTTAACTGCCAAATATGAAAAATGAAAGAAGTAATTTTCTTTCTTTTCACAACTATGCACTACTTTGTTTTCTACTCATGCATAAAAACCTCAAAAAATATGTTCAAATTTTTAAATGTAATGTAATAAAAAGAGAAAAAGATATAAAAAAAAGGTGCAAAGGTTTTGTTTTATAAAAGGTCTTTAAATAGTTCAAAGAACAGTAAGAAATGTCCTAGACACTGCCCCATATCCAAATTTCCTAGATCGCAAGTTACCCAGATGACATACAGTCCAACAAGCAGCACAATAGTGTGTGAGTCAACCTCAAGCACCTGTTTCTGTCCTTAGTGATTAAATGATGGAAATCAAGATAAAAAAGGATGACTTTGTAAAATTAAGCAGGAAGGTTTAAGCATGTCTTCTCCATTTTTTAAAGTTTTATTTTTTGAGTAAATATAATTCTATAAGATAAAACTCAACATTATCTTTTTATTATAGAGAAAGCAATAAAACAGACCTTTTAGCAATGAAGCACACAAAAGCCACTTTTCTACCTCTCTACTGAGATGCTGACGTCGAATATGTTCTTCAGCTCACACACAGCAACACGTGTCTGCCTCACTCTGAAACAGCCACTTTAAAAAACAGACACAATAACACATAGCACAGAGAAGCACAATCATAAACAGTCAGAAAGATGTAGAGCTCACATATCATACAACCATTTCATCCATAAATATATATGTTCTGATCTATCTGATTTCTGAATCTTATTCTTGAATTTCTGTTAAGAATGTGCAGAAATGCTTAAGAAAATAGCTTTTATGGAGAATTGTTCTTTTTGTTGAGCAATCTAAGGAACGTGCTTGTGTTCTTTCTTTATTGTTGCTGTTTGGCACCTTAGGAAGGAACACTCCTAAAATATGAACACGGTTTTTACATTATTTTAAGTGCTCAAGTAGATCTGTTTGTTTAATTTCTACTTTTTTGAAGACCTCAAAGGTTCGAGGGTGAGTTTTATTCATAGCAATTTTTCTCAAAACATCTATAGCTCATCTGCTTAAACCAGGTAGCTAATATGTCTTAATAATAATTTATGCGCAAAGAATGTCTGTAGATCAGAACATCAGTTAAACTGACTTTTTATTAACATTTACTTGAAGCTGTTGTTTCTTTTCTCTGATCAACTTCAACATTGTCCAGTAGATGATAGAAGGGAAAAAAGGAAATTAGCAGTAACCAAACCACAAGACTTTCAGTCAGTTATTTAGAAAAGAAAAGCCTGCAGAATGTCCATTTCTTCTGAGACGCCCTCATAGTGCAGCTGCTGTTCGTGCTGATGCTCAGTTCATTTGATCCCTGCCTGCAGCCAACATTTGTTGAGGTTACTGTAAGTCATGGCAAAGAAACAACACATGCATTCCAAGCATTTATTATTTTATCCCTTCTTATAACAGACATGCTTGGCCTCATGGTTTCTTATCATGTGTCTTTCCATCTTGTGATTTAATCTCCATCCATCTAAAAAATAGCTCTTCATCCTGATTGTAGTTTTACAGGAGATATCTGTTAAAGATCTGAAGGTTTTTCTTACCTTTTTAGGACTAATAACTCAGTGGAAGTTGGGATTTCATGAACTTGCCTTGGTTTTAACAGTTACAGCTTTTTTGGGACCATTTCTGTATTGATTCATATTTATATATCAAGTGGCATTTGTAAGGCATTTGAAGTTATAAATGAACTCATATTTATTTAAATAAAGACCATTGCTACAAGCTTGGAAAGTTCAGTTTAGGCAAATGGACATGAAGTTATGCCTAAACTGAACTTTCCAACATTCAACCTTGACCATGACCTGGATGACTCAGATACCATTGCTACAAAGTACATAATTGCTTCAAAAACATTGCAGCAATGACCGTACAATAACATAACCGAATCTCATGTAACACAATGAAAACTCCATGTGCACTGATAAACCTTACCTTGACATATCAAATGTGTGATGATTAAACTGGTTTTCAATTTTCTCATTTAGTTTCTATTTGAATAAACACTTGGTCATAGTCATGAAAATTTTAACTTTCAGCTACCTTTCAGGTCAGGTGATTACTAAATATTCCCTCATACCTTTTGCATTTGAAAATAAATGATCAAAGAAATTTCAAAAAGATTTGCTATATTTTATTTAACCCAGATTGTGGTGGATGCTCCTCCCACCACCACATCGTGTTAGTATTTTTCTTTATATTATATTCCACTTTATATTTTTAAGTTAGTTATTTCATTTAGACATATATTTTCTAATGGATGCACACTTCAGTTAATATCTGTCTGAATGGTTTATTTACCCTTGTTTCTTGTTTGAGGTGCTGCTGATTCAAACCAGCTGGCGGAGGAAACCTGGAGCACACCATTTGTTTTGAAAGACTGAAGGGGGAGACTTGTTTCAAGTTGTTTTTAATTAGTTAATTTTGTCACTTAAATATTCACTTATTATGGTTTTACGTAAAAGTTAGTTTGCTTTATTTGTTTCATAGAATGTTTTAGTTAATTTTGCATTTATTTGTTCTTTTGTTATGTCGTGCCTCCCTCAAGTGGTAGATTTAGGTTACTCCACCCCTATTTAAGCAGCCCTTTGGTCTTTGTTAGGAAGGTCAGTTTTGTTTGTGTTCAGTTAGAATTCAGTTGACCTCAGTGAAAATCAGCGCAGAATGGTTATTTATTCTTTGACTTATTTTTGCATTGAATCTTTATGTTTTGTTTATTATTTTAGACAAATTAAATTGAATTTTTTCTAATTGTAACTCTTTTTTGTCTTCTTTCGAGTCGGGTCCCTCACACATATGTATGATTGGTTGATTGCTTTCTCTACTGAACATAAAATCAACTTTATTGAAAATAGGTTATGAATGTAAAATGAATAAATAAAAATGAATAAAAACCACTCATCCCTTTCATAAATGAAAATAACATATGTTATGTAATGTGTTAGGGGCTTCTGATATCTTATCAGGATCCACCAAAGTAGGATATTTGTTTACCTCTATCTTACCATGGAGTGCTGGAGCTGTACATTCTCATGCTACTGGATTCCATGGTTGTGCAGGAATCAGTCAGTATCAGTCACACTAAAGTAGAACGCTTTTATTTTCTGATCTTAATAAGGTTTTAGAGCTCATCATAGCACTGAAACAGCTCTGGTGAAAGTCACTGATGATATTCTCATGGCCTCAGATAATGGACTGTATCTATATTTGTCCCGTTAGAGCTCAGTGCTGAATGAGATACAGTTGATCATAATATTCTTTTAAAATGGCTTG
>JAUZNJ010032161.1:0-13824 GCA_034780135.1 Jordanella pulchra | reverse complement strand
GTGTGTGCTGGTGTGTGTGTGTGTGCTGGTGTGTGTGTGTGTGCTGGTGTGTGTGTGTGTGCTGGTGTGTGTGTGTGTGCTGGTGTGTGTGTGTGCTGGTGTGTGTGTGTTTGTTGGTGTGTGCTGGTGCCGCGTCACCTCCACGTCCTGCACGGTGCGCGGCTGAGCCTGACACAGCATGCTGAGCAGCTGCAGGATCAAATCCTCGATGTACTGCAGCGCCTCCTGCTGGGACTTCAGGCTTGGATGCACTTGGTACAACACCTGCGTGAAGACAGGAAACGTCTGAACAAGGCTGAATGAATGGATCCGCTGTAGGAGTGACAGGAATAAATGAAGGAACCTGCTTCTTCTAGCAGTCGGTTGAAAGACTTGTATATCGAACTAAAATCAGAATCAGAAAGCCTTTATTGTCATCATATTCTACAGTGGATACAACAAGATTTGGGACTTCCATTCAGTGCGAGATTAAAAAGAAGTACCATAAAATTAAAATAAAATAAATATAGTAAAAGGTAAAGAAGAATGGGATAATCAAGTTTATTCAAAACCTTTACATTTAAAAAAGAAATGATTAGTGAAAAAAAATAATGTAAAAGTGACATTTAAGATAGAAAAATTTTGAGATTGAAAAGTGTTTTTGTAGCTGAAAGAAAGATTCAAAATTTAAAACAAAATGAAACTGACAACAAATTCTAAACCTAAAAGATGGATGAAAGAAAAACAAAATATTTAAAACTTTTTCAGTTTATTTCAATGTCAAAACTGCTGCCCTTGGAGCTAGCTACTCTACTCGGTAGCTAACAGGTTAGCCTCTTTTAGCGCTTTTAGCGGTTAGCCAAATGAAGCAACACGACTTTTAACTTCATGTCAACAACAAACATCCAATTCCTACAATCAAAAGAACTGTTTACTTTGTCTAAAATATCCACGAAAGTCATTTTTTATAAAAACCTTAAGATCTTTTTGAAAAGAAGTAGGAAACAACACCTACCTTTGAGAATGAAAATAATTGTTTTATTTATGTTTGTAACATAATTGTGTTTTTGTTTTTCTAAGCTAATATTTCTTAAATATTATGTTGGAGGATTTTTCTAAACATTGCAAAATATTTGTCAGATTCTTGGCTGACTTTCTGAGGCTTTGTTTTTTCCTACATCGATATTGAAATGAAATCGTATCGACTGGAATGAAGAAATGTGTCGTGGTATAAATTTTTGCCATATCGTCCAGCCCTGGTAACGATAAACTGAGACCCCAGAAGAGATTTTATTCTTATGAAACGAGTGGAATATAGTTTGTGTGGAGTTGTTACATTATGATGTCATCAGTAGGAGCCCCGAGCAGATCTGGTACCTACACCAGGCCTTTGTTGAGGAGGCCGCAGTTTGAATCTAAAAAAAAACAAGTTCTCAAACTGAAACAAAAATAACAATAATAATAATAAATCTTCTAAAAAATATAATTTCCTTTTTAGTTTTTTTAGCTTCAAATCCCATTTTCTTCGGTTTCCAAATCATTTTTAGGTAAAATATTTTTGCTCTACTCCAGATTTAACCAGTTAACTCATCAACACAGCATCTGCAGAACTCCTGGAAACTGGTAGAACCAGAACAAGAACCATCAGGCTGTGATGAAGATAAAAGTGTTTGATTTAAAAACACGCCTGCTTCACAACAATCAGAACCTTTACCGGCTGAGATCATTTAACCTAAAAAAGGTTGGAACAGTGCGGAAATATGGAGAGAAATTTCCTCCATTATTGTTGCATAGATAATAGAGAATCTGTAGAACAAGAAACTTGAAAAAGTTATTTTAAAACAGTAACCTGCAGCTGTGTTGAGCTGATGGTGATTGGCTAGGTAACCGTGACATCACAACAACAGGAAGCAACAGATCACCCTTCAGCTGCTGATGGTTCCTCGTCCAGCAGCTGCAGCCTCAGCTGAAGCTCTCTGGAACAGCTGCACAGCATGCACAGCTGTACCTACACATTCAGCTGGAACACATCTGGGCAGTAACGCTCACTTCCTGCAGGAGGCAGAAATAAGCAGCTGGAATCTTCAGAGAAGAAGAAGGAACATGCAGCAAGCTGGGCATCAGGAGGAGACAATCACAACTGTCACCAGAACCAGATTCGGATCTAATCCAACTGATCTTTAACATGGATCAGTGGTTCTGATCAAACAGAACCATGACCTGGTTCTATCCTTACATGGATCAGTCTAACGGGGGAACCTGCAGGACATCAGAAAGCTTCTGGCTGGAAAGAGGGAGCTGCAAACTTCAGAGCTCACTCTCCTCCTATGTGACATCAATGGTTGTCATGGAAACGACACACACAACTGAACAGATTCTGGTGCTGAATTTTGTACAAGCTTAGAGTAACCATGACAACAGAAAATTCAGTTGGGCTAATGGTCCAAAACCTGGACATCCAACCAATGCACATTCAAGAAACTGAGTCACTGAGTTGTTCTGATTCTGGTCTGGTACCGTCTCCATGACAGAACCTGCTGTCTCTGTCAGGTCTTTTAGAGAAGTAAGGGTTGTGTGTGGGTCTGGTTCTGTGTGTGTTCTGTGCACCTTCTCCAGGGCCGGAACCAGCAGGCCTCTCCACTTGCCAGCGTTGTCTTCGCTGAAGAAGTCGTACTGCGGCTGGGCGGCCTGCATGTCTGCAGCCCGGGCCGAGAGCAGCAGCCCCGCAGCGGGACCAACTCGCTCGGTTAGCCGGGCTACATAAACCAAGTCCGGCAGTGTCCGGGTCCAGCAGGGCGCGCGGAGCCGGGACGAACCTCCGAAGCGGAGCCCGTCCCCGTGACCATCCTCGGCCGCTCCACGGAGGGTGAGCGGTGACCGGACGCTACGCTGGTCGTTAGCTCCCCGGTTGTTCCTGCAGGGTGTCGTTTCGTCCGCCGGCTCGGTTCAGAGGGAGGAGGGCATGGCACTGCTAGCCTGTTAGCATGGTGGCTGCTAGCGGCGGGCACCCTCCGGTTCTCCGGGCTGACGGCCTGCAGCTGCCGGTGTCTGGCTCTCTGGGCTCCAGGGGGGCGCCAATAGCAGCAGGGGCGGTTCGGTTGGCTTAGCTCGGTACTACCGGGTCCCACAGACACTGCAGTTCCTGGAGGCGTCCTCTGTTCCGGATATGGACGCCAGACCGGGTTTCTGTCAGGCTCTGGCTCCGGGGCCAGGCGGGCGGACACTCACCGATCAAACAGCGGTGGTTGTTGTCACTGTGGCGGTACCGTACACTGTGCACAGCTGCGCATGCGCTGTCTACAAATTCCTGACGTACGTTAGTGGGATACGGTGGGGTGCGCGCGGCTGAGTGCGCGTGGCCGGCCGCGGTACTGCAGTGATCGCCTTTTCTCTTCCTGCACTTCTGCTTGTTTCGTACCCGGGTTTACAGCATAGCAAACGGTTCCGGCTCTCCGTGGACCGCTGGTTAATACTTTAAGAATAAAATGTTAAGCTAGCTGTTAGTACATGTTTCACATCTGTCAGCAAAATGTCCTCCAGAATGTCCTTATGTCAAAACTCTTCTGACATTTACTGAAGTCAAATAAACACATTTATCTTCAGCAGATAGTTGAAAACTACTTTAGATCAGTTTTGAAAGTCTTTGCTAACTGAACCAGGAAATGACTGGTTATGAAACAATAGTGCTAAAGGAGAAGGGGACCAGATCAGTTTCCCCAGTTCATCTCTGAATCAACCACTTCATACTCCCAGTTTATCCCTTCAGATAAACCAGTTCATAGCCACAGTTCATACTCCCGGTTCTCTTACCTGTGTCTATCTTGTGTTTATCTTGGATCAGGTGCCAAAGTCAACGTCTTTCTTCTCTGAAAGCCTGAGGGACTCCCAGAGCAGCAAAGAGTCCCTCCAGCATCTGCTGGGTATCCCCTGGGCCTCCTGCTGGTGGGAAGTGCCTGGAACACCCTTTGAGGGAGGCGTCCAGGCAGCATTTTAAAAGATGCCTGAGCCTTCGCAGATGATTCCTCTTGATGTTATGGAGAAGCAGCTCTGTGCCTCTCCTGGATGACCAAGCTCCTCACCCTATCTGTAAGGTAATGACCAGCCATCCTGCAGAGGAAGCTCATTTCAGCCACTTCTATCCAGGATGTCGTTCTTTCGGCCTAGTGTAGTATCCACATTTTAGCAACAGCTGCATTGATCCGCCTATTGATCTCCTGATCTATGCTCCCCTCATCCATGAACAAGATCCAAAAAACTTGAACTCTTACTCTTGAGGCAGAAACTTTCCTCCAACAGGAAGGGTAAGCCACCTTTTTTTATCAGTTGAGAACCACGGCCTGAGACTTAGAGGGGCTGATTCTCATCCCACCCACTTTGCGCATGGCTGTAAACCGCCCCAGTGTCTGCTGTAGGTCTTGTCAGGAGGGCGCCAGCAGAACCACATCCTCTCCAAAAGTTGGGACAAAATCTGCAGGTCCTCAAAGTAGACCCTCTCTGGCACCTGTCAGAGGGAGGAGGGTATTGGGGAATAGGGACCTGTTCCTGGTCCATGTTGGACTCCAGCAGGGCTCCCCTGGAGAAACGGGTCAGACTTAATGCTGGCAATGTGAACCTTCCTGGGGAGGCTGAGAAGTATGATCCCCTATAGTTAGAAAAAACCCTCTGGCCCCCCTCTGAAGCAGAACTACTATCCCAGTCTGTTAGACCAGGTGCACTGTCCCTGAGTGTCACGGGATGTTAGGAAGTATGTCAGTTACAACAGTCTGACAACATCCAGAGACCTGGATCTCAATCAGAAGGTGGATCTTATCCACCTCTGAAGCCGCTGTGGAGTTTTTTGACCACTTCAATGTCTTCATCCTGGGTGATGAACAGGTCCCTCCCTGAGCACCACGTCTTTTCTAACACCATGAAATGCTTGTCAGCCGGGTTTAGGATTTACTAAGCTGGAGTCAACCTGATGAAACCAAAATAACTGAGTGATTTCTTGTCAGAGGTTTTTTTTATCATTCATAACTTAAATTACAAAAAATATTCAGTTTAATTTAAAATATGTTATTGATCCCAAATGGAAAAATAAACATTTTAGCATTTTTGAAACCAGCTGTTGTAGATGTTGATTGATAGCTGTAGACAGGAAGGATCTTGCAGTCTGTCTTGCAGCGTATTTGAAGGAGTCTTTCATTGAAGAAACTGTTGTTTATTATACTGATGAAGAGGATGATCATGTTTTTTCCTTAATGTTCTTCGTTTTCTAAAGATTTTTTTTTAAATCAACTAAAGGCAAATCAACTTTATTTATAGAGCTCTTTAAATCATCCACAGCTGCCACAGTGCTGTACATAGCAAGGAAAGTGTAAAAGGTATCAAAACAACATGAAAGATTTAAAGAATAAACCAAATAAAATATAATAATAAAAAAACTAGAGCCACATAAAAAACAATAAAACAAAAGCCCAACGCAGAAAAAGAGAGAGAGAGTCTCATGCATTGTTCAATGCCAAATAATAAAAATAGTTTTAAAGATGAGTTTAAAAATTACTGTTGTAGTCAAGACCACACAACCGTGACAAAGGAGTACCAGGGCTAAGACATTTAAAGGCCGAGACGAGATGGTCTTGGTACCGGCCTCTAAATGTTCTGGTCTTGTCTCGGTGCTCCTTAGTCTCGGCTGGTGTCTTGACTACAACACTATTAAAAATATACAGCGAGGATGATTGTGTAATGAGGAGGGGGAGGAGGACTGGCCCACCCTAAAATAAAGTGCGTTACATTCATCCAGTCGAACAAAGCCATGAAATACTGTTTCAAAGTACTGCTGTGCAAGAAAAGGTTTGACCTTGACCAACTGATGTGATAAAAGCTGGATTTTAATACAGAGTTGATTTGCTGACCCAATTTAAAATCACCGTCCATCTTGAAACCCAAGTTTCAGACTACTGGCTTTAAAAAACCAGTGAAAGTGGCGCAATGTTGGCGCAGTGGTTAAGCACAACCCACGTACAGAGTCTCTAGCCCTCGGTTCAAATCCCAGCCTGATCACCTTTGCTTCTCTACTCCTGTGTCCTGTCTGCCTACTTTCTAAAATAAAACAAAATAAATGCCACTAGAACATTAAAAACATATGAAAAAGCCTATGTCAACAAAGGCTACTGGGACCATCACTTCTTCTATGTTCACCACAAATCATCTCCAGAAGCAGGAAGTGAAATTTGCTTCATTACTGTTGCAAGCAAAAAAACACAATTTGTGAGTAGAAATAAAAATCAGAGAAAACAGTGAAGTTACTTTCTAAATCTGTTTTGATTAAACATTTTTTCAAAGTTTCATTTCTGGATTGTATTTTTTTTTTACATTTCCATTTACAACACATGTTCTTTGCATCCATCAAAAACCAATGCATGCAGATGTGATTTCTTTAGAGCAGATATGAATTCAACAGTAGAAAAAAGATCTCCCTAAAACCACCTGTGTAGTTTTATATCATTCACCAGACCCTTACCCTTTATTTGCTCTTAATTCCATTCTCACACTGCTCATAAAACAAGAACCTAAATGTAGCCTTTAATGCTAATTCGACTGGCTTTGTCCAAAACATCAGCATACCTACACGCTCTCGTCTTCATATTCTGGACCTTGTGTTGAAGAAGAATATTTCCATAAAGCCTTTTTAAGGTTAATGATTACACTGCCCATAAGAGGAAATCTCATCACTGTAGATCAATAGTTCTTTATGAAGGCAGATACACCTTGTAATGAATCTTTTCCACTTTTTGTATTACAGAGCAGCAAAGCTGAAGGCTGGGGCCCAACTATCCATGGTAGCACATATATCTATATTTCATCGCACAATGTAGTCCCTGTAAAATAGATGGTGATTATTTATGTGAATCTAGCTTCCTGTTTTAATATGTAACCTCATAGAACTTCATTCGATTCATTTCCATAAGGATCCACTGGAGGTTCCAGGATTACTAAACTAGTTTTAACTTTGTCACACACAGGCTCTCATTCTTTGTGTGGTTTTGTTTCCTTAGCGGTGAACATTGATGAGTCAGAGCACCCTGTAGGGCTGATCTTCACAGCAGCTAAAGCTTCTAAAAAAGAAGTTTCTATGAAATCACACTGACTGAATATTCACATGTTTGCAAGACCAATGAAGCGCTGTGAAAACAGACCGTCTGCAGCAAAGCACAGCGTGAGGAGGAACTGGGAGAGGCCTCACCAGAGCAGCATGACACCAGTTCAAAGCACACAGGCCCAGTCCAACCAGTCCAGAGTCAGCTGGGTTGAATAGAGCCTTCTATAAATACATTTAATAAAATAATTTAACAGCAGAGAGAAGACCGACTCTGGTTCTGTTCACGTCGTTTATTTACAGATGAACATCAGAATGACACCAGAAGACCAGAGTCCAGCAGGGAGCAGCAGGACACCGCAGAACCCAGGAGCACGCAGAAGAACCCGAACACTGGCTGCTGCTGGTAGGTCAGTATGGGAGGGGTTCTTTAAAGGAACGTTTGCAGCTAAAGGAGGGTGCAGGGGTGGGGGGTCAAGAACCTTGACAGCTGAGACGGACCAGAGGAGTTTGGCTTCTGTTCCCGGTTCCACAGGGAGCAGAGATCTAGCAGTACCACAGAACCACAGTGATCGGAGAGGCTGACTTGGTTCTGTTCAGGGACACCTGTACAGAAAACATGAGCAGCAACGACAGGGTCAACCACACAGAACCTTCTCCTCTGTCTGACCCAAAAACCCAGTTGGTCCACTTGGTTCAGTCCAGTTTGTGGCTCAGCTTGCAGCTGAATAATCACGACAATCAGAACACGGCTTTAGTATATTCACTGACAGGATCAGAACATTTACAGTATTTACACAGGCGTGTCTGAGCCAGGATCTAAGTCTGCAGAGGGTTCTGATCCAAAGTTCCCAGAACCAACAGGTCTGACAGCACATTCCTGGCCTAAAGCTGCTGGGATCATCCTAACAAAACATTTCAGCTTGTGAATCCAGGTGAAGCTGACCTGAACAGTCGAGTTCTGGAGCAGAACGTTAAATTTTGATCTTTCATACTGTTTTTTTTATTTTTTTTTAAATATCAATGCAGAACCAGATATTTCTGTTTCTGGAGAAGTGACACCGTCTGGTTCTTCAGTTCTGTTGAGAAACATAAATTACCCTCAGTCTCAACATCATCCTGCAAGTCTGGTTCTCCACTGAACAAGCAAGAACACAAAGTGCTAAAACCAGTCAGCCATCGGTCCGATAGTCCGTTCACTCCACTGAATTTCACAAAGCTCTGGACGGGATCTTTTAACCACTCAAGAGTTGTTGTTTTTTTTTAAAACAATCAGATAAAAAAGTCACCTGATCTTACCTTCTGGACACTGGATGTTCATAAAGAAGGAGGATTTCAGTTTGCAGCTAAAAGTTTGAACTCCAACAAAACACAAAAAACTTGTATTTCTGTTCATTTCAGATCATGAAGCTTAATTTTTTTTAACTGTTTGATGCTAAATATTTAGTTAAAATAAGCACAAGAATCTTCTTTAAAAGACTTTGATGTTACGACCAAGGATGGGTTAATAACTTAGATTGGTCATTGTGAGACAGGTCAGTGGTTCCCAAACTTATTCTAGTGAACCCCCTTTGATTTAAAATAAAGTTTTCACACCCCTATACATTTTTTTTTTACATTTGAATAAATGAAAATCAACTGCAGTAACAACTGCAATATAATGAAGTAAACTACAATCTCTTAGAAATAAAAAACATTATGTGTAATGATTTTATTTTTTTGTTTATTTTACTTTATAACAGAATTAAACATTGCCATTAGTATTTGTTAACGTCTTAAAATTGGTCATTTTTTTCAGCTCATTTAGGTAAGTGGTTACTGCAATGACACCGATGCCCCCCAGGGGGCGTGCCCCCAAACTTTGGGAACCACTGAGATAGAGGACAGGTTATCGACCTGGGTAGAGATAATTACTCTTAATTTGTTAACAAGCTCCTGACTTTTTCTGAGAGCTGAGATGTTACAGAGTCCAAACATTTAGATGCTGATCAATCAAATTCATCAAGTTCCTCAAACTCCAAACCTGTCAGCTTATAACGTTGCCTGCAGCCATGCATGGCTGGGATGTCCAAGAAGAAAACCTGTAAATATTTTTGGATGTTCACAGCCAAAACAAACAGGCCATACAGTTATTTCTTTACATCCACCAGGGGGCGCTAAGCTGCACAACGGCTCCAGAAACAGGTGAGCCTGTCCGTCCACCTGAGATCCAATGTCCGACATACAACCTTAAGTCTGCGGCTGGGTCTAAACCGTCAAGCTTTTCCTGGCTGACAGCTGGCAGCTCAGACTGAGGATTCCCGGGCCGTTTTGGATCTGAGCGCTCCGGCCCGACTCAGGAAAGGGAAGGAGGTTCCAAGGCAGCCAGAAGCTACAGTCAGACCCAGACTGGCCCAGGCGCAGCAGATGGACCAACCGTAGCCATGATCCACGTCCGCCGGAAGACCGTAGATGAAAGGTGGGTTTCTGGAAAGGTCATAGGTCACGCTGGCTGCATACGTGCACAGAGAGATGGTGCAGAAGATTCCTGAGAACAGAGCAGAACCAAAAGTGAATGAAAGCAAAGGTCTTAGGTTCTGCTCACTGATGACAGATGCTGGTTTGTGGAAGAACTTCAGGGAACCCAGGCTTTTCTTTCTGATCCCGCCCCCCCCAAAAAAATTTGACCCAACTTCTGACTTGCGAATTGTTTCCAGTTATTGTTGTAAGAAAAGAAACGTTTGATTAATTAAAATAATAATAGAAAAAGAAAATGAAACTTAAGAAAAAAAACGTCTTAATCAGAAAAAGGTTTTGAAAGGAACTTTGTTTTCTCAGATTTATTATTTTCAGTTTTTTTTTCCTATGGATTTTATTTGTTTAAATCTGCTGAACTGCATTTATTTCAAACTGCGTTTTCCAGATCACGTGCTCTTCACTTCTGGGGGTGGGTGAAGGAGAAGATAGGGACAGCACAGTAGTCCGGTCTACAAGTTATCAGTGTGAGGACAATAATGCTCGAATTTCACTCAAAAAGCCTCAAAAACAACAGAAAGTACTGGACTGGAGGACAGCACAGATCTGTTTAGAGAATTTGAAATCAAAATCAAAGATCACCTCAAAGATTCCTGAGAGCCAGAAAGCCAGAAGAGTCCATCCTGCCAGCAGGTCAGACTGACCAATCTCTACTTTTATACCATTTAGATAAAGAAACCTCACATCTATAAAACATTTATTAGTCTCTCTTCTGCCAGCAGGTCAGACATAATCAAGAACAATCAAAACAGTTTAATTACCAGAATCCAGAGTTATAATTGGATCTTTGCACATCCTGAGAAGAGAAGTTTCAGTAACAAGACTGAAAAACAGACTGAAGGCTCTCATGCATATCATGAGGCTGCAGGTACTTTAAAAACACCTTTACTAAAAGCTTTTGAGAGAAAGGAAACTTTGAAATCGACCCAAAGTTTGAGAGAACTGTAGGGTCCAAATTGCTCTTCTTTATGGTGAGAAATTTGTTGCACTGTTAAAAGCAAAGAGCACGTGTCAAAAAAGGAAAGTTGAAGAAAACATGTTTCTAAAGAGGACATTTAAAAACCTTCTCAATGAAAACAGCAGGTTTAGAGTGAGTGATTTGATATCTGTATGCAAAATATTTTAACAGTTTGCTGTTTTTTTCAGGTTTATTATGCTAATATTGTTTAGAATATTTTTTTTCAGATTTTGTTTTTTTAATCTTCTAAGATAACTGTTTTCATTCACTGAAAAATTAGGAGATTAGCAGTAGAGATTACTGATCGGGAGATAACATTAAAAATAGGGAGTCTCTCATGTAATTTGTGAGAGTTGGCACGTAGACTGTAGGACGGTCTGTATAAATTTGTAAAAACTACTGTCACAAGGATGCCACCATGTTGTTTATGCTGCGGTCCATTCTGGGTAAATGACGTATGCTAGGTTCTGTAGCACTGGCTCTGTCTGGACAAACCAGCAATAAATAATGTTAAACCTTTTCAGTTTGAACCGGAGTGAATTTAAATGGATGAGAATGTAGAAATCACAAGAGGGGGTGAAGATGAGGAGGACCAAATGGAGGAAGAGGGGAGAGTTGGCTGAAGAAGCTGCTGCTAGCAGATGCTAACCCAGATGAAGACCTATGCTACAAAGAGATCCAGTTTCTAATTCAGGCTGTTAGCGGTTAGCATCAGGATCAAAACATTTTCTCTGATAGCCGCATTACGACTAAAAGATTTGTCAGTGTTACTTTAAACAGTCGTGCATTAGGTTATGATTTGATTTTGATTTCATGTTAGCTTCTGCCAGTGGTGTTAGCCCTGGCAAATATAGTAAACACCAGATCATAATCCGTTTACATTTGATTGTTTCAACAGATATGTCATGTATAACAGCTCATTAAAAGTTTGAGGCAGCGCTGCAGTGTGGCATTATTTGAATTTATGCCAGTTAAACGCAATGCAATAAAAAACAGCTCTGCTAATCTTAGCTTTCCTGTGTTTACATTACGGTTTCCAGTCCATTTGCTGCTAACTAACTACGTCATTAACCCAGCATGCATTGCACAGGTGAAAAATGGCGACTTCCATGGGTGGAAAATATAACAAACGATATAATTATAATTTTAGAAGTAATTGTGAGTTTTTGCGTATCACAAACGGGAATTTTTAAGTTAGGAGGACGGTTACAACAAATGTAGGCCGACATGTTTAACTGGTCATGGATTCTTTTAAAAGCAGGTGGAGCACAGCCTGTGTAAGACACGCAGAACAGGCCCCTTCTGGAACACAATGCTCAGAGTTTGATGGACTGCCGTCTCTACTATGTACATTTACAAGATTCCTAGTGTTACAGATAAATATGTTTAAAAAAGTAAAAATGTATCATTCTGATTCCTGGTTTGATCAGATTTGTAATAATAATCACAGCTGAGGTTCTGAAGTCAGTTTAAACTGTGAATCTGAGAAGGAAGGAAGTGGCTCCTCTAACCCCTCAGTGTGACCTTCAGCTCTGCTGTGGCCGCAGAGCCATGCTGCCACCAGCAGGGGGAGACACAGACAGTTACCTGCCATTAGGAAGAGCAGGCCGGAGACGTGCTGCGTCAGGCTCTCCTCCCAGAAAAATCCCACCGACACCACGATGCTGCCACACAGCAGGACGGCCGCCGCCATGCCCAAGAAGCCTGCTGTGATGCGCCGCAGATCTGAGGACGACAAACCCACACTTATTAATATCTGTGTGGTTCTGCTGGGCACTTATGTTTGGAACTAGACTATCAAACAAGCTCCGTGTTTACAAAGTACTGATTCTGGTTCTTGTTCGCCTGTTGGTTTCTAGTTAAACAGGAAAACATCTTTTTATCTGGTTCTGTGTCTAATGAGGCTTAGAAACACAGAGAGCATTGCCATGGTAACGGGTCCTGCTCACCCCCTCTGTTACATAACCACCATGATATGTTTCCATGGCGACAGGCAACACAGGAAGCAGCAGGGCTGCAGAGCCGTGCCGAGTGATGTCACACAGGTGCCATCACACTGCAGGTACCTTTCACTTCCTGTGTGTGGGTGGGGGTGGGGGGGTGTCACTCACGTAGCAGGTGCCACTCGTCCTGTTGGATGGTTCTGGTCAGGTTCAGAGGGATGTTCCTTAATCGGATCGGCTGAGAGAAGTGATATTTTACAGCTGTGCAGCGATCTGCAATACCTGCAGAGACACAAAAGTGAGACACACCTGGGATGATGTCATCGTTTCCCTGCAAAGAGAGATTTACAGCACAGAACCCGTATATGAGCAGAGCCAGCACAGAGCAGATAAACAAAATCAGAGAAATTCTGTGCAGCTCTCCAGTTACTGCTGACACTGGCAAGTGCATGATGGGAAACGTAGTGTGGCTGCAGCTGATAGGATTCTTGCCCCTCCCCCATCTGCCCGCCCTGCAGGGATCGATGGTTTAATCAGATCTGGGATCAGTGTCTGGCCTAATGTGGTGTAATGACCTGGCGTATAATGGAGGCTGATGTGATTTGGAGCGCTGTAATCTGATGTGTGGTCTGAGTGCTGCCAAAGTCCAGCTCCGACACTCTGACCTCCAGGATCCTGGGAGAAAACCCAGACAGCGTCGCATAACTCAGGACTTCCTGATCCAGTGTGGATCAAGAGGTTCTGGATCTGGCTGGTCTGAGGTCAAAAGCAACCATCAGTCCTCTGACTGAGTCCTACTGTCAGAGACATCAGATTACAAAGACTAGGATACGTTTTCAGTTAGCAGATGTGACATAAAAATGCCAGAACCAGACCAACTACAGATCCATCCTATGCCATAGCAACCAGTATAAACAGCTTAACCAACACCAACAAAGCAAACAAACCGTGTTCCCAACACTGACAAAACATTGACTGTCTGTGGGAAAGACAACTCAGTTAATGTTTCCTTTTCTGATCCATCATCCAACCTTTCAACTATCCATCCATCCATCCAACCATCCATCCATCCAACCATCCTTCCATCCATCCATCCATCCATCCATCATCCATCCATCATCCAACCTTTCAACTATCCATCCAACCATCCATCATCCATCCATCCATCCATCCATCCAACCATCCATCCATCCATCATCCATCCAACCATCCATCATCCATCATCTATCCATCCAACCTTTCAACTATCCATCCAACCATCCATCATCCATCCATCCATCCAACCATCCATCCATCCATCATCCATCCATCCATCCATCATCCATCATCCATCCATCCAACCATCCATCCAT
>JAUZNJ010032160.1:0-13824 GCA_034780135.1 Jordanella pulchra | reverse complement strand
ATATCAGCATCTCAAGTCACATTTTTATTTTTTCCTAGTGGGTTTATTTGCCTCCGTCTCTGCCAAGAACATATGTAGTTTAGTTCATGTTAAGAGATGCTTTTTTTCCAACTAATCACCAAACATGCCTTATCATGGCTTGTAAAGAAAATGCTGGATGCTGAAAGCTTCTCTTGTGAGATGTCGGTCAAACAAACCAATCTCCCATCACTTGTGAATAAAGGTCTTGCAAAACAGTTTAATTCAAACTCTTCGGTCCTATTCTATTATTGATGACAAGAAAAGCTAAAATTAGCCCTAATATGTCAGCCACAAGCAGAATTAATTTATTTCAAAATCTCAAAGACCTCACTAGGAGCAATTATAACAGTGGCATGGGATGATTTAATTAGACTATTTTAGGCTATCAAGTACATGTTCTTAAAAACTTGATATTAATAAATGCATCAACTTTGGTGCTTACCATTGAAAGAAAGTTTGTAGAAACTGCTTTCATGTTTCAGGACAGATAAGCCATGATTTCTATTTTTAGTTTTTTTTTTGCTAATCATCTGTTCATAGCAATCAATAACTTTAACCATGTTTTATGAGGGCACAATCTACTGAACTGCAGTAGAGAGACAGCATTGTTTTATTTCTAGTCCTGACTTTAAAAAAATATAAACATCTTCAAAGAAGTGATACCAGCCAAATTGGTGTGTCAAAATGCTCAGGTAAAAGTCTGCAGATGCTTTGTAGAGAATGACACTTGAAAGATAGAATTCAACATCAGAACTACTTTGCGCGCTTACAAAACATTACAGAAAATCCCTGTGTGTAGTCTCTGGTGCCTGATGCTTTCAGCAAGTCCTATTGTATGAGGTCTACCGTGAAGAGGATCAGTCATGCCTAAGCCCAGACTCACAAAGGAAAATAGAGCAGTTGCACCAAATTTAGACATGTTGCCAGATATGTAGGTGAAAGAAAGACTTCTGCTGTCTCTACTTTTATTGGATGGGTATTAGAGAGAATTGGCTGTGTGCTTTCCATTCCTGCACTTAAATAAATGGGAAAAGGGCAGCAAGGCAATATAATGTATAATAACTTTCAGTGGGGGTAAGTGTTAATGACAATGGTCAAACTTTTAACCTGGACAGCAAAGTCACATTAAGCTTGTGCACTCAATAGGAGTGACAGTCTGACAGTTATGCTGCTTGCTTTCCTTCTGTATCTTAAAAAAATATACAGAAGGAAAGCAAGATGCAGAGAAAGAGTTAGAATAAGTAAAAACATGAATAATGTCCTCCAAAAAGCACTCAAAACAGACTATAAGGGCAATAATTTCTGATAAATAAAACACTCTTTGTGGCAGAATTGTTTTCCACTTACTGGCACGATTGTTGCTTCAGGCAAATTTGTGAGGAAAATCAATTTTAGCAATCATTTCTACAGCCTTTATGGATGTACTCTTGCAAATGTTTCTGAGAAGCACAAGTTACTAACAACTGGTATGTGTGATGAGCATGTACATAAGTATGTAAGTGTAAGTCTGCTGTTTTATTTGGTTCTTATAACTGCATATGTGTTAAATTTTAGGAACCATATAAGCATATTTCTGTTTCTGTTATCTGTTGAACAAATGTGTAATTTTCATATTATTTTGTCTTGTGAATCGTGTGTCTTCTGCTACTTGTTTGCTCCATATTTCCAGTCTGTCAAACAATAAAGATAATTCTTGTAAAAAAAAAATCAGAAAATAAATTTTATTTACTTACATTTTTATTAATCACAAAGTGAGACATCAAATCAAATCAAATCCTATGAAAGATTAAGGCTGAAGTAGATTGTCCTCAATTTGACCAGCTTTGCTGGAGTTTGGACAAAATTTCAAATAATAAATATGGAAGCACTTATATTCATGAAACAATTTGTTGTGTAAACAAAAACTCTGTCTATAGCAGCATATTGCACAGACGTTGACATCAAATCAAAAGGTTCTACTTTCATTTAGTAAAAGGCTTTTCAAAATTTCATATACTTAGATGTATCCAACCTGAATAGAATACAACCAAAACATAGTGTTTTACATTATAGGAGGTTTATTCTGTCCCATTGTTTATATTTCTTCTACTGTACATGAAGAGGTGCGAGTCTATTGCACTGTTTGTGTCAGAACCCTTCTGGTCCTTAACTCTTAGTAGCTGTGTTTCCATCCAATTCTTATTCGAATTTTAATCAAGCTTTTAAAATCTAAAAACAAAGGAATATGTAAATTAGATATTTCCAGATATTTGGTTTGGAGTTTATTAACCAGGTGATGAAAAGCGTAATGTCATCATATCTCTCATGCTTGACTGTAATAAATGGGGAGAAGAAATTGCAAACTACAGCGGACCACAGATCATAATGAAGGCAGGTTTTAATGTGTTGCAATTGGGAGAGCTGTTCTTACTTTATCATGTCAGCTAGTATTAGTGATGTTACATGTCATCCTGAGAGAGAAATGGAATTCCAATGCTTTCATTCAGGGTAGGAATCCTGAACTTAAAACTTAATGTTAAATCTATTAAGCTGATTTGAATTTTGCTGTTACCATCCCTACCCTAACCCTAACCCTTCTGATGCAATACCTCATAATGTGAAAACAAACAAACGAACAAATCTACTAACAATCTTACAACATGGAAAATGAAAAAAAGCCCAAATGAAAAAAAAAACTCCCCCATTGCATTGTTTTGTGAGCCACTCAGTATGAGGCCAACAATAACAACTTAAAAAAACCCAACTAATTCTACCCTAGGCTTTTCATAAGCTCTGCTGTTACCCTTTCAAAACCCCCCGTCTTTGCTTCTTTTCAGTTGTCTTTACCTGAATATGATCTCCAAAATACAGCTTAGTCACTATAAAGAAATGCTAATAAGACTAAAGGGCAACCCTTTACCCTCTCCAAACAGTAGTGATAACTGATGTTAATGCTCTTTCCTTTAACACAGTAGGGTACCAGGACTTTCATCTTCTTACCGAACAGATCCACCCTTCTGAAAGTGGATAATGATGCTGCAGTATGATACCACAGAAGAGGTATAGGATTAATCTTTATTTTCACGAATCCTGGCTTTAAAGAAAAAAACAACAACTTGTTTTTACCTCCCTGAAGAACTGAATTATCCCTTAATTCTGTGAGCCCTTGATCAAAGTTAACATGGAGGTGAGCTGGACTCGTGATGGACCTGATCTAACATGAAAATGGGGCTTATGTACTTATGAAATCTGTAGTCTTGCATCTCAATGCAGGGGTGAGAGGGATTCTGTTTGATGCGCTAAAACACAGATCGGGACAAATTAAGAGCATCGATTTCAAATGGTTTAATACCACCCACATTTTTATTAAAGGTAATATCATGCACATGTTTTATTGCCGGTTTCACCAAAAGAAATCTGTCATTTTCAGAATAAATATTTCAATAATTTATCATTCCACTGAAACACATTGGTCTGCCCTATAACTGAATTTTGTCCAGTTATCAAATGTATATATATGAAAAATAAAAATACCTAGTTGAATGGGTTGGAATTGACACGATGTTACATTTATTCTTAAATGATGAGAAAAAATAACATTAAGATGTTTCAGTAATTCATAGAAATGTACTAAAAAAGTTGTTAACGATGTAGGAAAAGTGTAATATTTGTGTTTAAATATATCAATAAAGGTGCAGAAGAAGAAAAACAACTAGAACGATCATTCTGGCCTACTTTAATCTTGAAAAATATATTTCTATCTCCATTAATAATCCGTTAGAACATAGTAAATAGTCATGTTTTTATACTGACCTATTTAGTTCAGTTTTGCGTGTATGCATATGTCGGCTTCAATTAGTTTCAAAATCAGGAAATAAAACTTCTGTATGAGCACTTTTTGTGCTTCTTGTATTTATTTTAAGTGCCTTTATTTGTGGGTTAAATTTATTTCTGTTACTTTTACATCTGGCTTTAGGTGCAATTACAATTTCTCACAAATCTCTTTTGTCTTGTGACTGAATGCTTCATTTTACTGATGCTGCTAAGCTTTTAGCTAATTCAACAAAGATTTTATTATGTCCTTTATTCATGCAGCTTTATGAATTGTAGTGGTTTTGATGATGAAAACCACATCTTTGTATGCTTGTAAGATAATTATTACTTCATGTAACGAGAATTATTCAATACATTTTTGAACAACAAGGTTGTGGGTAAAGGGCTGTACAATCAGCTCTTTTTAAAACTGAAATACAGTACAATGTAGTTAATCATATTGTCAAACCTTTTTTCAGTTAGTCTCTTCACAATGGGCTGTTAACACTTAAGCAACTGTCAAACCTTTTAGTCATCCAGTTATCTTGTTAACATTTAATGAAATATAGTGTTTAATCTGGAAGAAAAACAATTAGCAATAATTGTTTTGTGCTTAATTTAAAACATAATGACCTTTGTAGTGGTAAATATTAATGTTTATTAGCACTGGGGATGTTTTAGAAAAACTGTATGGCTCCTGTTACACATTAGAAGTGAAGGGGCCAAAAAACACCTACAGAGGGTTTGAACTGAGCTTTTTTGTATAAGTCACTCAAAGAGTATAAATATAGGACAAATAAAAACTGTCTCACTACTCAGCACAGGTCATAAGATGCTAAAGCTCTCAAACCTTGCTTTGAGATGACATTCATAGGTTCACCACCTAAGAAGCAGTAAAAAACTGTGGTATACCTGAGGTTGCACTGAAACGCCAGCTTCCTTTAGAGACAAGGACTATACTGTTCAGCAGTTATAAATAATGACTGAACTGCATAAAGCAAAGATACAAAACTGTTTTTATTTGAATATGAACAGTTCCTGTGTGACAGTCTTACAGAACAATAAACAATTTGGTGGCAATATCAGGATTTGAAATGTCCCCAACCACCTGCTTTTAAATGAAACATTTATTAATTACAACCAGGAAATTACAAAGTAAAGGAATATAAATTTTTCTCTCATATCTAACAGACAGGAAATGTCAAGACAGGAAATGTCAAAATGAAACAGAAATTGGAAGGATCTTAACAGAGCAATTTGATGTAGCTAACCATTCTGCTTTTAGTCTGTGTTGAGAAATATAAAAAAAATCTCTACTGGCTGAAAAAAATGTGCAATGAGGGGATGGAAGCATGATTTATTTGTTGTTACTTCTATAATTAGAAGCCAAAATGGACAATATGAATAATGATCCACCAAGCTATTTTTTCTTAACACGAGAGAGAAAATGAATCAATCATCTCTGCACATGATTTTTGTCCTTATTCCTCATTTTCTTCCCTTTTATTTAACAAAGTTGTGTACAGAGTTTAAAACATGAAATTATCATAAATCTACTGGAACTTGTGCATCCAATAGTACATACACAAGAGTATTGTCTAAATGCAACTCACTCTTTGATTTTCTCTGATAACATATCCAAAAAGGCCGCATGAGCAAAGGGTTCATACAGTTTTAAATGACAGCCAGCAATTTGATAAATAAAAGGTAGACTGATTGACAGTATTAACATTTTATACCACAATCAATTATCTGAGCAATGGGTGTCAACTCATATCTATCTGCTAAAATAAGCATTTAAAAACTTATGTTGCACAGGTCATAGCTGTGTCATTTTAGAGTAATGTGTGAAAAATTAACAGGGCACCTTTTGATTTAACACAGTTGAGGTAAACAACAGTTTTATTATTCATTGGAATTAACTGACTAAAATTCAGATTACACCGATATTGTTATAAAAGATTTGGTCATTGTTTGTTTGCTGGCTGAGTGAACTGGAATAGATGCGCTAATCTTATCTTTGAGCGCTGATTTGTTGGCACAGACATGTCTAAAATCCACAATTAGCTATGGAGCTTGCTGTTTGGGCCATGTAGTGTCAGATCTTATTTCAATCACACCCAGCCTTGATCCACTTGTGGGGAGCTTAAACTAGGAGGTCTCCTCATGGGCAGCAACAGTTTAAACACAGACTGTAGTTGTCATACCCTTGGTGTCATTTATAATCAGACACTGCTGTCATCCTCAATAACAACTGCAGAGACACTGTTGTGATGTAGAGACCTGCTGCAAAAGCGATGACTCAGTGTCCACACAAAGCATATTAAAATACTGTTTTAGCATCTGTCAGTGTGGCAATAATGGCTCAGTGTTTGGATGATTAGGGGTGGGGATAAAATCAAACTGGGTGGCAGCCATATCAGTGCCCTTAGCCAATAAAACTGTTGTATTATATATGTACAGTATATAAAGGGAAATGTAAAGGCAAAAGTATTACTTATCTAAACAGTAACAAATGCCACTAATTTAAAAGGCTACACTTATCAAGTGCAGCATTTATTAGATAAAACTATGGGCCTAAATATTAGCATAGGTTGCTGCCATGTATAAGTTGTAAAACAAGAAAGAAAGCAAACAAAAAAATGTATATTAGGAATATTTTCTTTTACCTGCCTTTAGAACTAAAAAACAGAATGACTTTTTTTATTTCATTGATGTGATAGGAGAGAACTATTCACATTAAATATAGGTTATCCGTTTATCATGGACATGTTATTCCCGTTGTTCAAATGTTATTTCTTTGCTGTGAAATAGATTAAATCTGAATAACCATAACCCTCACTACAGATAGTTGTTTTTATGTTGCCCTCTGAATGAGTCACCATTTCCACTGCTACTGTATAAATCGGTGACCTAAAACCCTGCTGCACATATTCAGAGAGCAATTTGACTCTTTTCAACCTAAGTACTAGAATTGTGCATTTGGGTGTTTAGAGACTGAATCAATATTTATTGTCATTACTGTTTTTAACCCCCTGTTACTCTAACATATTGAGATTCCCTTGAAATGTAAAGTGCATTATAAATACAATTTATTATCATTATTATTTTCAAAGACACAAACACAATTAAAAGGAATTTGATTTCAGAATGTATTGGACATTAGTTTCAAAAAAAATTAACAGCATTATGATACCTAAATATTTTAAGTAAAATTTAACTGAGGATTTTATGGCCAATGGATATCACTCGGTGACAATGATTGGTACCCAGGAGAGAACAAAAAGGGTGATATTTTTATGCCATGAATATACACTGTAACTTAGAAACAGCTGACAAAGTATATTTGTTTGAGCAAGAATAAACAACAACAAAAAAGTGATTAAAAAAAACCAAAACAAAACAATCAATATCTTTAAGAACCCAGGTAATAAAAATGCTGGTTTTAGCAGTTTTGATTTGTTTTCGTTAAACATTTGAATGGTATCTCCAGAATGAAACTAACATTGCAATAAATAATAACATGCCAAGCTTGTTTGTACACTTTACAAAGACAAGGCAATTCCAAATGAACTGAATTACTTTATCTGGCCGCAAGTAACTGAATCAAGTTTATCCAACTGAATTTTTTACAGTGCTTTAATTTAGTAACTTATTAACTGAATAGGTTTAGTGGTATACACTTAATTCTATTACTTATTACCAATCCAACGTTTATTGAAGTTAGAGATGCATTCTCATTTTAGAATGGAAACAGCATTATCTGATGGCTTTGACTTGTTCTAGCAGGATATCCTCATAAAGTGTTGATCTCCCAACTCCCAAAACCTTAATGGAGTCAAGCAGGATGTTCTGAACAACCAAAACCAATCCGTGATTAAATTAGGCTCCACCTTACAACTTAAAATGCTTTAAACTTCTGCTTTTATTTCTTAAATTTCATTTATGAAGTCAAACCAACATGGGGGGCAATGAAGTCCCTGCTTAAGTGGTCATAATTTTACCCCAGATCCATTTATTTGATGTATTGTATGTAACAAAGTGAATCTAAATTGTTATACCCATGTTGCTGATCAATATGTGTTAGAAAAAAAGACATATTCAGAATAATGTCTTACCTTGAATTCTTCCAGTATTTTGTACGTTTTCCCTCGGTACTCGCAAAAGTTTTTAACCTCCTTGCACTCTGGGCAGCATCCATTGTGCTCCACTTTCGTGCACTTGGGGTGCAGTTTCGGGCACTCGGGCTGGTCGCAAACCGGCCCGTCCTCCGTACACACACACGGGCAGTTTGAGTGTCCCGGATAGAAGCGCTCCCCCAGCTTGTACACGAAACCACTGTCATCCACGCACCCCTTTCCCCGATAATCGTCAAAGACAATGTTATCCGCGGCGGTCCGCTCTGTCTCGTCGGCGGCGTAATCCTCGGGGTTGCCCACCGTGGCTGGAGACACGACGCTTATGGGCAGGAGAAAAAAGAAGAGGAGGACGGATGCGGCCGAGAGGAGAGGGCCCATCCTTCCCCGTGGCGTTAACATCCACATTCAACACAACTGCGTGGATGTCATCTCTAAGCTCCGGGTATTCTCTCCGGATCCAAATCGGCCTTTATTATCGCTACCATTGTTATCACTGTCATCTTATAGAGAGATGTTCTGCAGTGGAAAAACAGAGAAATTAAAAAAATAAATACATACATACATAGAGAAAAATCATGGCACGGGTGATGATTTCACCGTTGCTGTGTTGCGCATTATCACAACCCAATCTCACCTTGACATGTACTTTTGCCAGCAACAAGTCTTATCAAAGGGATTATCTTTTACGAGGAAAAGTAGATTCGTTCTGAATTTCCCACATCATACACTACTCAACAGGTTTTTATTTATAGGCTACAACAGCAGCAACTGTGGGTCCAAGAGCAGCCATAGAACAACAGAGGAAAGGGTTATGAGACTCATTATTGAAGTGGGTGGTGAGGTTTATCTACTAAATTCTGCAAAGGTTAACCAATTTAAGGTTAATTAAAAACTTTCCAAGGAACAAAACACAACAACAGGTAGCCTCAGTTGATTGTCCAATGCAACTGGATTTAAAAGTCACACAAATCTGTATCATTGCACCTGTTGTCAAATATTCCAAAATCCACCAACCTTTTTTTTTTAAGTGACATAGCTGAGTAAAGGTAGCCAACTGTTACTGTGCAAATGGAGCTGAGTGTTTTTCCTCGCCAGGTGAATTTCAGGGTAAAAAGTGGTGCATCTTGAGCGATAAGACAAACTCACCCTTGTAAGAGAGACAGAAAAAATGCTGGATAGTGTCGAACCAGGAAAGTCTAAAACATGGATGGTTGGAAAATATCTCAGATATCCGCCATGCCCATTGAAAACTTCACTCTCCTCGCAGTAGATTCACGAGGCTCCCCTAAACACGATTATAGCCCACCTTCCTCCTCGATAATGGGTTGAGAAGCAATCATTGATCAGCCTTTTTGCGTCGCTCTTTCCAGTGCAAAGACAACGACATCCACGAAAAAGTAGGTCTGTTTCAGTATTATCCTGATCCGACTCACCTTTCTTAGACGATATCACAGTTCACGTCCAACAGCATGCGGCACACGCTAGAGCTTTTTAAAAATGCAAGAAAAAAAGAAAAACTGCTAAATATCCCCTGTAAAACGTTCCTCGAGCATCCAGAGTCAAGCCAGTATTTCCAGATGATGTAGGTTAGACAGCTGCTCTCGGTCTTGTTTCACATATGGGAGCATATACATCCAACGGTTTCATTGTGAAACAAGAATCCACTGTGACAATCATTAAAGGTTATCTAAAAATTAAAGCCATTCAGAATGAAGTCAATCAATAGAGGATTTGCGGTTGAGGTTTGCATTATAATCGCAAGGAAGGCGAGACTGAGGAGGAAAGCGCTCCCGACTTTCAGCACCTTGGAGAGCGACCGTCTCTTGCGTCCTGCTCTGAGAAGAACAGAGCGCCTCCCCCAGCTTTGCTTCGTCCACCTCTTGTGTCACCCTCAGTCACAACACTTACATCCCGTAACTAGACAACAACTACCTTTCGAAAGCTCCTCTTTCAAAAAATAACTGCTGAATGAAGTCAGATAGTAATAAGAGGTCAGATTTTAGCTGGTAAATTAAACAGGTATGCTACAGCTGCACAGTTGCGCATGACTTGCCAATTGCTTTTATGTACCAGTGCGCTTCGATGCATGCGTGTCTCATTATGAGGTACTGGATTTACAAATGCTCTGTGAGCATCTCTCTGTCTTCACACATGACCTGCAGCATGTTCCCCTGAGTCACCCATAATCTGCTGCACAGTTCTACGGCAACCCATCTGTATTCCGCCCTACATAGCGAGGGCTGGGGGTGTTAGACATTCATGCCTTCACACACACACACACACACAAAAATAAAATAAAAAAAAAATAAATAAAAAATAAATAAATAAAGGTAAAATGTACAGTATTTGGGCTTTGTTTTACAGAATCTAGCCCACGGGGACCACTGCCTAACTACATTTAGTCCAAGCACATGACTGAGAGGAAACCCAGAGGAGCATCACTTAATTAAATATTCCTAAAATAAATCATGAATATTTAAATACTCCAACCATGAGACTTTTAATGCTTGAGGTCTACTAAAAAGTGGGAACCTCCAAACAAATAGGTGTTTTGACTCCATAGTACATGGGAAAAAATATCCACAGTCATATTTCGATCCATTTATATTTGTTAGGTTACAATTTCAGACTTCAGTGTGCTCAAATTTCCTGAGCTTTCCACATATAGATCAGCATTAAATAGTACATAATTGCAAAGAAGGGAAATGATAAAAAATGATTTTGTTTTTTTTATTTATAAAAACAGATTCAACAAAGCAGTTGGCTTGTATGGTATGAGGGATTGCTGTAGAGTGAACAACATGTTGCAAGCGCATGTCTGCTGTATCTACATGCTCATCTTGCAAAGGCAATGACTTGATGGAATCAGTTGAGCTTATTTAGATAGGTAGCTGTTGACTAATTTGTCTGTATAATTTGAATGAATTGTCTCTGTAAAGTCCCTTGAAAAAACATATGTGGCAAAGTCCAGGACTTTTGTGTGTTTTTTCTTTTGTGTTTTTCTTGCCCTGCCTCTAAATGGAGCCCGCAGCTGTGTTTGGAGTGGTTCCTTCATGGCTGTTCCCGATCTGATCATTAGTGGGGTTTAAATGTTGCAGACTGCCGTTTCTTCTATGCTTGAGTGTTTGCCTTCTATGGTATTCAGTACCCTCCAGCATAAGACCTCGTTCTTTATGTGCTTAAGACGATTTTTGATCCTTTGTTTTTCTTCTGTCTCTCAAGGCGCTCGATCTTTCTAAGGACCCTGAGGGACTTCTGTTTAGTCCTCCTCAGTTCTTGCATGGATTGTTACCCACTGGTTGCTGCTCTAAGAAATCACTCCTTTCTGCAAACTCACATCTCAAACCAAGTTCTCTGCCGGCAGTCGCAAGCGTCAACAGACCCCTTCAAGGACGGTCAGCATGCTCGCCCTCCAACACAGTTCAGCTCCATCTAAAACCCTCTTGTCCTCTGATTCGGAGTTCTGGAGTATAAAGACCCTTTTTGGATATCCAAAGACCTATCTTGGAAAACTCCTAATCCCAGCTTTAGAGATTAAATGTGCAAAATATAAAATCAACATCAATATATTCTCTATTTTAACTTTTACGGAAGTATATAGTATATTTAGATGAATACTTTTGTAATATGGTTTTTCCTCCTATGTTTTTTTGCATTTAGACTGTGGTTAAAACAGTACAATATCAAAAGACATTCTATTTAGCTATGAAACTGTAGGGATTTCTTTCTGTCACTCTAATAAAGTTAAGCCTATAATAGCTCTTGTAAAGGGTAAATTGTAACTAAGCAGAAAATAACAATATTGGAGAAAAGTTTGATCTTTGTGTGGAGAGAGAAAATACTGGAAAGCGGTGCTCAAAATTAACTGGATTTCACAAATATCTAGTATGAAGTGTGACTGCTTGTATAAAAGTAACCTTCTTCTACCTACCCCCTGTTAATATTACTTGACTAAATGCTTTATTTGTCTTAGGCCTGACAACACTCACTCTTTAAATAAATCTTTTTCTATAAAGTAACAAGATAACCTACATTTGTTTATGATAAAAGAGCAAAAGGTTTGAAAATAATTCTGAATGTATACTGCCTATGATGACAATGATAAGATCAAGTAACATCTTCTGAGTGCTGCTCTCTCAAGTCACAGGCCTTGAGACGGTGTGGGTAGAGCCATTGACAGGGATTATGCAAGGTTAGTTATCTCTAAAATGTTGTCAGGTCTTTGAAATGCAGATAACAGCAAAGCTGCAGCCATACAAAAAAACTGTGGCAGGTGGGAACTTGTCAAACTCAAGGTAACATGGGCAAAGTGGATAAGAACTGTGACAGTCAAACCATTTAACAGGTGAAGGCGAGAGCAAATTAAGGGTACACTTTAAAAAAATGCAAGTGTAAAAAGTAACAGGCAACAAACAGGAACAGACAGGGTCTTCAGATTCGGTCTTCTGATCATTTCAATTCAATCTAAATTATATCCCAAAATATCCTCTACTTTTTTCTAAAATAGACTTCTTGGAGTGGGAGCTAATTTGGGGGACAGTTTTGAACTGCATGGTTCTGTGTGGTTAAAAAGAAAAGATAGAGAAAGAAATAAAAAAGAGATAAGCTACATAGCCACATTCTCAGTGTATAAACCCATCTAAATTTTACCCTTACCTTTGGTCATGAGATTTGGATTTTGAAAAAAACAAGGATTACCTGCAAATAAAGCAGCCAACTTATCCTTTGCTGTACCTTTAGTCATTAAGTAGCTCTAAACATAAAACTTGAAATCATTACTTTCTAAAGCATCTTTCAAGATAAAAGTACTTAACTGGAAAAGTACTTCAACCTCGAAAAGTAGTACTTCAGACTGGAAAAGGTACAAGAACAAGTAGACCTCAGAGTCAGTGGAAGAGAGTTTGAAAGTCTTAGAGCTGCAGAAGAAAAAACTCTGTCTTCTCTAGTTTTGAATTTTATTGGGGGACAATAAGCAAGTCTTTATCAAAAGACCCAATGGCCCTAATGTAGGAATGTAGTGGGTCAGAGATGTAGACTGGTGTGTGTCCATCCAGAGCTTCCCAAGTGAAAAAAAAAACAATAATCTTGAACTGCACTCAAAATTAAACCGGGAGCCAAAAAAGGACATTGACAGTGGAGTCACATAACATTTGTAACATCTAGTCAGGAGCTTAGCAGTAGCATTTTGGATGGACTGCAACGTCTAGAGAGTTTTGGGTAAGACATGTAAATCGCATTACCCATCTGTCATGTTGGGGCATCACGAATAACTTAGCTCGATCATCTGAGAGGAACTCGGAGTAAAACATCTTCTGTAGATCACAACCAATCAATTTTGGTGGTACGGACAAGCAATCATTTTAGAGAATTTCCATGCATATCCCTCTGAAGGGGCTCACTTGGTAAGCTACTTATTCATTTTAGCGTTTTAGCCATGGAATGCTGGAAAATGAGTAGGAGGTTTGCAGTAGAGAGGACATATGTGTTTAGTGACATACAATTGTGCTTGAAAGCTTACATACCATTCAGTCAAAGAAAATGCTAAATTCACACTAGTAATTCACATAACACAAAACTCAAGAAAACTAACTTATAATTTAATAGGATAAAGTCGTACTTTTGAATTCTTAGTACAAAAATAACCGTCGCAGACAAATTAAAGTCCCTTGCCCATGAGCAGTGATCCAACATACCTGTTAACATGTGCCGGAGTCTTGATAAACCGTTCCTGAACATTAAAGAAAATACCTGATTTCAGAGATTAATTCAGAGATCCAATTCAAAATTAGGACTGGAACTCCATCAGGCTTGTTTACTTGTTTATTAATATATACACATCTATATATATGCACATACATTTCTCTCTCTCTCT
>JAUZNJ010032159.1:0-13826 GCA_034780135.1 Jordanella pulchra | reverse complement strand
TGTCAGATTTGTTTGAGTACACTGGAGGTCAACCATAGATTAAATCCTAAAAAGCACAATGGATTTCCTGTAGTTTGTTTTTGTATTGTATTTTATACATCAGCATTACATAGTCAAATAAAGTATAGAATTATAGGTAATAAGAATAGTGGACCTTCAGCAATGACAATTACAAATAGTCGTGGCATTTAGACACTAACAGGGAAATATTGCATGTGTTTAGAGAGTTAGAAAAGATGTTGTATAATAGAGAAGGGTAATGTTTATGTAATGAGCTGGTCTGAGGGACCTGGATCAGGCTAACTTTCTTGTGATGTTGTCAAACAGTATGATTAGAAGAGAGGAGCAACATTATGTCCAAAGGTAAGCTGTTCTAAATTGTTTTGCCTCAATCAAGAGATTAGAAACCTCCAGAAATTAATGTACAAAGTTAGAGAAACAAAATCTTTTCCATAGTATGTTCATCCCGTAGTTGCTGCTTGTTTGCTTATTAAAAGTTGTTCCCACTAATGAAACTCTTATATCCCTCCTAAAGAGGTTATTAAGGCTTAGCCAGGTGGGTTTAAGCCACCTTTACACCAGAAAGGCCAACCCCACATCACCCTTTAACGAGGAGTTTTTGGATCATCCCATCTTTATCAATCAATAACTACTACCTCAAGCCTTACAATTATGATATGAAGTAAAGAAGATCTCAAGTCAGAGACCCTTCCTCTCCTCCATAACTTTAATAACTGTCCACCCAAGGACAGAATAAAGATTATTGAAGAGTGCGCATTCCTAATGTTGAGGCAATTATCAAAGGCTTGTTAGGCAATTTACATGTTTGTCCTTTGTTCATTGCTATGTATAAGATACAAAGGACGATTTTCAATGTAAAATATAATTTTAGTTTAGTATGCAGAACACTTCAGATAGAAAATTCATTGGAACTTAAGGTACTTTTTAATACTTTCTCTTTTGTATGTAATTAATTTAAACAAATATCCACCGAATACTGTTATAATGTCTTCATAAATACTAAATAATGAACATGTGAACAATGTTTGTGCACTGAATGTTTTTGAGCAATTTAGAACCTTAACATTTCTTTCACACTGGTTCTTTTCTTCCACAGGTCATCTGTGAAACCAGTTGAAGACATGGAATCATCTGTACAAAGGTAGATTACATACACTGGAAAAAAAACACTTTTTACCTCATGGATTAGGAACCTTGGATAGTGATAGATGGTACAGTATCACGGTCTTCTGAAAACACAAGATGACCAGATGCGAATGTTTACTGAAAACACATTTATTTATGCAATAGCAGCATTTAGTTCACACAACCTAGCATTAGAGACCCATTTTTAAAGAGGATTTTCATGCTAGTCCAATAAGTTAATCAAAGATATATACCTGTGTTGTACTTGTGTTGGGTTCCTTGATATAAAGTCCCAAGCAACTAGTTCTCAACACCTATATATATATTTTTTAATCTGCTGAAAATCTGGGTGACAAGTATTGGAAAAGTTTTGTCATTCCATGTATATTAAGTAGCAGTTGTTTGTTAACAGAATCTGAAAGCAAAGGTGAGACTATAGGGTCCTGTCAATACGCCTCTGACTGATCATGTGCACTGGCTACCTGGGCAGTGTGATAGCCATTTGGATGGCTGGTCTGTGCAAACTATATTTACCTGGAAATCTGAAGATGGAATGGTGGGACGTTAAAAACACCAATCTAATGGTACAGTTTCTTGGCTTTATTAACGGGCCAGTTTTTTGAAGTCAAAATTACAATTGTTTCTATATCTCTTGTTGTCAGAGGAAGCTCTGCATGTGTACCTAGGTTGAAATGGAGAAACAGATGGGAGTTAGCCTCTAGATTGAGTAACACCAAATGCTTTTCTAACTATTATCAGTGCAGATATATAATTTAGGTAGTATTCAAAGATCTGACCAAAATTTCATTTTACACAAAATGAATAATTGCTTGTTTCTCTTTAACAGACCTGCTCTTAAAGAAGATAAAGAGCTTAAATGGTCTGGAGACAGGTAATGTGTACACTTTTTAAAGGTGCTAAGAAATTTGACATCCATATTTACAGTAATTCAACTAGTAGTAAGTGTGTGTTCAAAAATATGAACGGCGCAACAGTGCAGGTGTTAAGTCACCCATGCTAAGAGGCTTTGTTTCTTGAAGTGCCCGTTGCAGGTTCGAGTCCCAGCCTGTTGACGTTTGCCACATGTCTTTAATCATATTTCCTGTCTGCCTACATTCAAAAATAATAAAAGAAAAGGCCAATAGAATCTAAAAAAATAACCTTAAAAAAAATGGTCAAATTACCAACTATTATTAACTCTGCCAAGGAGGTTATGTTTTTGGTAGCGTTGGTTTATTTGTTTTACAGAAAAAATTATCGACGGATTTGCTTGAAAATTTTACCAAAGGTGCGTCGTGGGCTAAGGACCAATCCATTAACTTTTGTGGTGATCCGGATCAGGATCCAGATAAAGGAATTGTTTTGGAAATGATGTGGGTCCGGTGTGAAAGTGGAGGTCACAATATGTCGGGGGAATGAGCTGCTTGGCAGAGGGCTACGCTCTCCGAGTGCTTTTCTGGTTTTCTTGCTGTAGTTTGTCAATTTAAAAATACAATTGTGCTGTCAGAGGTGTGACCACAGTCTCATTTTGCATCATAACCTGTTCTCACCTGTTCTATACAATGAATTTAAGATCTGATTTAATATATTCATAAAATGTTTCTTTTTTAACAGAATAAGAGATGAGGAAAAAATGCTAAGGTAAGGTAGGTTTGTTGTTTATTTGTGTACAGTATATTTTAAAGTTTAGCATCATCATTGGTTAATCTGGCAGCCAGGTAGCAAAGCATATGATACGTCAACAGGCTAGTATGAGTTTTCCACTTATTGACTGGGAGGAGTTAATCTTGTAGCTTTTTCCTTCAAATTTATCTGTTTCTCAAATGACTTGTTGAAAAAAATGTGTTGCACATTTTATATACTCTGTCAATCATATTATGTCACATTTTTAAAATAACCTCAATCATGTGATCTTTTATTTTTCACAGTATATGGAGGCACTGGTACATTAAATTTTTTAGACTAGTTTAATTTAATACACTATCTTCCGATAGTACATACTGTTTTGTTAATCTGAATAAAAGTTGTAAAAAATATTTAAATATATAAATAATTTAAAGATAATTATTCTTTACGGAAAACTCCACATACCGGTAGACTAATGCATCCAATGCATTATGAAGGGTAAATGGTGTCCAACCAGTTTTTTAGTTAGTTAAAAAGCTGTTAGTTTCTTTTTTTTGTGATGATTAACTCATAGCTGCATGTTTGTTGTATACCAAGGTTTCTGCAAAATTTAAGAAAAGAAAGCACTGTCCCAACAATCTCTTTAATTTAATGCAGTTGCTTATAGATGCTAATCTGCATTAAAACAGCTCAAGCTCAGTGAGGTTGAAAGGTGTAGCGTTTGTGAACAGCAGTTTTCAGTTCTTTCCACAGATTTTCGATTGGATTCTGGTCTGGACGTTGACTTGGCCATTATAAAACCTTTAATTTAATGTAGTTGCTTATAGATGCTAATCTGCATTAAAGTCAGAAGTCTGAGGAAAAAAGTCAGTCTTGCCTTTTTTTTAAACCCTTTTCAACAGTCCTAATCTTTTTCCATAGAGCTGACTAAATAATGGACAAAATTTCAATTTATTGAGGAAAACTTATACTTTTCTATGTCTCAAGTTGCAATCTTCCAACAAGAATCAAATTTTATCATTCATTAGTACATGCTTTTAATGACTGAATATTTGCTGTTTTTTCTCTTTAACAGAACCGCTCTTGAAGAAAAAGATAAAGAACTGAAATGGTCTAAAGACAGGTAATGTTTACACTTTTTTTTAAATTGCTAAAAACTTGACATCCAAATTAAGTATCACAATTGTTGTTCCTGCTCTAAATTGTTTATACTCCTGGAAGATTTAAGTTTAGTGTTACAAATGTGGACTTAATATCAGTGTTTTGAAGTCGTGCAGCCAAGCTCCTCACTTTTACTGGTACAGAAACTGTGAAAGGAGCTAAAGATTAAGGTGATAAACTATCAGCATAGTAGTTATAACATGGGACAAGCTTTTTAGCAAAGGAAATTGTTTAATATCTGTGTTACTAATAAGGACTTTTAATGATACATTTAAAGAGACATTTTGTAAGTTTTTACTAAAATATCTTTAAAATAGCCTTTTTATTTGAACCTTTACTATTAAAAAATATTTGATGAGCAGACTTTGGTTCAGTGCCAGTACTTCTATAAGCCTGTAGCCTATTTTCTTTGAGCGTACTTCAGGTCAGAAGTTCCTGTGCTGTTCTCATGCCGTTGCAGGTTCGAGTCCCAGCCTGTTGGCTAAGCAATTCAGTTCAATTCAGTTTATTTATATAGCGCCAATTCACAACACATGTCATCTCAAGACACTTTACAAAGACAACTCAATCAAATCACACAGTCAGATTAGTTAAAAGTTTTCTATCTAAAGAAAACCAACTGATTGTATTGAAGCAGCTTCTCGCAGTTCCTGTGGAAAGCAGCAATTGTGCCCGGCTGTTCCGTGGGTCGGCCAGAACTGGTTAGTCTAAACAAACACTGCGATCACTTGGTTTGAATTGCACGAAAAAACGCTATGTGAAGCTTTCTGAATCATAGGCAAAAAATGGTGAAATTACCAACTGTTATTTTCTCACTGTTATTTGTCAATTTAGAAATACAATTGTCCTGTCAGAGGTGTGACCACAATCTCATTTTGCATCATAACCATCTCACCTGTTCTATACAACAAATTTAAGATCTGATTTAATATATTCCTAAAATGTTTTCTTCTTAAACAGAATAACGGAGTTGGAGAAAATTCTGAGGTAAATATGTTTGTTGTTTATTTGTGTACAGTATATTTTAAAGTTTAGCGTCAGCATTGGTTAATCTGGCAGCCAGGTAGCAAAGCTTATGATACGTCAACTGGCTAGTATGAGTTTTCTACTTATTGACTGGGAGGAGTTAATCTTGTAGCTTTTTCCTTCAAAATCATCTATTTCTCAAATGACTTGTTGAAAAAAATGTGTTGCACCTTTTATATACTCTGTCAATCATATTATATCACGTTTTTACAATAAGCTCAACCATGTGATCTTTTATTTTTCACAGCATATGGTGGCACTGCTACATTAAATTTTTTAGACTAGTTTAATTTAATACACTATCTTCCGATAGTACATATTGTTTTGTTAATCTGAACAGAAGTTGTAAAAAATGTTTAAATATATAAATAATTTAAAGATAATTATTCTTAAAGGAAAATTCCACACACTGGTAGACTAATGCATCCACTGTATTATGAATGGTTAATGGTTTCCAACCAGTTTTAGTTAGTGTCTTTTTTTTTTGTGATGATTTACTCAGGATTCTTGTATACCAAGGTTCCTGCAAAATTTTAGGAAAAGAAAACACTGTCCCAACAATATCGTATTCAAAGTTGTTCCTTTTAGATTCTAATCTCGATTAAAGTGAGAACTCTGAGGTTGAAGTCAAAGGTCAGAGAAAAAAAAAGTCAAAATTTTGCCTTTTCTGAAACCCTTTTTCAACAGCCCTAATCTTTTTCCATACAGCTCACTAAATAATGGACTACATCTAAATGTATTAAGAAATCCTTGTACTTTTCTATGTCTCAAGCTGCAATACAAGAATCACATTTTTGCGTTTGTTAGTACATGTTGTTAATGACTGAATGATTGCTGTTTTTTTCTCTTTAACAGATCTACTCTTAAAGAAAAAGATAAAGAACTGAAAATGTCTAAAGACAGGTAGTGTTTACAATTTTTAAAGTTGCTAAAAATGTGACCTTCACATTTACATTAGTGCAAAGGCACTACTACTAGTTAGTGTCTGGGAATTCATGTAAAACTCTTCCCCGGATCCTGTGTCTTTAATCCTGGAAATTTATTGTGAAAAATAAGCTAAAAGTGGGACACCATCATAAATCAGAACAAAATTTATTGAAAAATTTAAACCTTTTTAACAAATAAAAAACAGAAAAATTGGGTGTGCAAAATTACTTAGCCCCCTTGAGTTAATACTTTGTAGCGCCACTTTTTTGCTGTGATTACAGCTACAAGTCGGTTGGGCTATGTCGCTATCAGTTCACATCGGGAGACTGAAATTTTTGCCCATTCTTTCTTGCAAAACAGCTCAAGCTCAGTGAGGTTGAAAGGTGTAGCGTTTGTGAACAGCAGTTTTCAGTTCTTTCCACAGATTTTCGATTGGATTCTGGTCTGGACGTTGACTTGGCCATTATAAAACCTTTAATTTAATGTAGTTGCTTATAGATGCTAATCTGCATTAAAGTCAGAAGTCTGAGGAAAAAAGTCAGTCTTGCCTTTTTTTTAAACCCTTTTCAACAGTCCTAATCTTTTTCCATAGAGCTGACTAAATAATGGACAAAATTTCAATTTATTGAGGAAAACTTATACTTTTCTATGTCTCAAGTTGCAATCTTCCAACAAGAATCAAATTTTATCATTCATTAGTACATGCTTTTAATGACTGAATATTTGCTGTTTTTTCTCTTTAACAGAACCGCTCTTGAAGAAAAAGATAAAGAACTGAAATGGTCTAAAGACAGGTAATGTTTACACTTTTTTTTAAATTGCTAAAAACTTGACATCCAAATTAAGTATCACAATTGTTGTTCCTGCTCTAAATTGTTTATACTCCTGGAAGATTTAAGTTTAGTGTTACAAATGTGGACTTAATATCAGTGTTTTGAAGTCGTGCAGCCAAGCTCCTCACTTTTACTGGTACAGAAACTGTGAAAGGAGCTAAAGATTAAGGTGATAAACTATCAGCATAGTAGTTATAACATGGGACAAGCTTTTTAGCAAAGGAAATTGTTTAATATCTGTGTTACTAATAAGGACTTTTAATGATACATTTAAAGAGACATTTTGTAAGTTTTTACTAAAATATCTTTAAAATAGCCTTTTTATTTGAACCTTTACTATTAAAAAATATTTGATGAGCAGACTTTGGTTCAGTGCCAGTACTTCTATAAGCCTGTAGCCTATTTTCTTTGAGCGTACTTCAGGTCAGAAGTTCCTGTGCTGTTCTCATGCCGTTGCAGGTTCGAGTCCCAGCCTGTTGGCTAAGCAATTCAGTTCAATTCAGTTTATTTATATAGCGCCAATTCACAACACATGTCATCTCAAGACACTTTACAAAGACAACTCAATCAAATCACACAGTCAGATTAGTTAAAAGTTTTCTATCTAAAGAAAACCAACTGATTGTATTGAAGCAGCTTCTTGCAGTTCCTCTGATTTAATATATTCCTAAAATGTTTTCTTCTTAAACAGAATAACAGAGTTGGAGAAAATGCTGAGGTAAATATGTTTGTTGTTTATTTGTGTACAGTATATTTTAAAGTTTAGCATCATCATTGGTTAATCTGGCAGCCAGGTGGCAAAGCATATGATACATCAACTGGCTAGTATGAGTTTTCTACTTATTGACTGGGAGGAGTTAATCTTGTAGCTTTTTCCTTCAAAATCATCTGTTTCTCAAATGACTTGTGTTGCACATTTTATATACTCTGTCAATCATATTATATCACGTTTTTACAATAACCTCAACCATGTGATCTTTTATTTTTCACAGTATATGATGACACTGCTACATCAAATTTGTTAGACTAGTTTAATTAAATACTCTATGTTCCGATAGTACATATTGTTTTGTTAATCTGAATAGAAATTGTAAAAAATATTTATATATAAAAACAATTTAAAGATAATTTTTCTTAAAGGAAAACTCCACACAGTGGTAGACTAATGCATCCACTGTATTATGAATGGTTAACGGTGTTCAACCAGTTTTAGAGTTAGTTTCTTTTTTTTGTGATAATTGACTCTGGTCTATTGTAGACTCCAACAGGTTCTTTTCCTGAACTGTCCTGTATTTGGCTCCATCCATCTTCCCATTAATTTTAACCATCTTCCATGCCAAACAAAAGCAGGCCAAAACTATGATGCTGCCATGCCCATCTTTGACAGTGGGGATTGTGTGTTTAAGGTGATGAGTTGTGTTGCTTTTACCCCAAACAAAGCTTTGCACTGTTGACAAAAATTTCGATTTTGGTTTCATCTTACCAGAGCACCTTCTTCCACTTGTTAACTTTAAATGAGACTTTTTAAGGATATCTTTAAGAAATGGCTTTATTCTTGCCCCTCTTCTATAAAGGCCAGATTTTTGCAGTATACATCTGATTGTTGTCCTATGAAAGTTTCTCCCACCTCAGCTGTAAAACTCTGAACTTCTGAAGAGTTTGCTGCACTAAAACTAAAGGGGTCGATTATTTTGCACATCCCACTCTTCAATGTTTTATTTGTTAAAAGAGTTTAAAATATCCAGTAAATTTCGCTCCACTTAATGATTGTGTATTTGTTGTTGACTCTTCACAAAGGATTACAATTTTATATCTTTATGTTTGAAGTATGACATGTAGCAAAAGGTCAAAACGTTCAAGAGAGCCAAACAGTTGAGCAAGGCAATGTAGAATAACCTTAGATATTTTTTCTCCCTGCTTTTTGTTTATGCAGATATGTAATTTTGTTAGATGTTGAAGATCAGAGCAAAATATAATTTTGCAATCAGAACAATCTTACCTTTTCTAACTAATGAGTGATTTTTCTTTTCTTTCTATTTCACAGATCTGCTCTTAAAGAACAAGATTTAGAACTTAAATGGTCTAAAAACAGGTAATTTTTACACTTTTTAAAGTTGCTAAAAGTTTGACATCCATATTTGTTCACTAGCACCAAGGCAATTCTGCTAGTATTAAGTGTCAGTACATCCATGTAATACCTACTTCCCAGATTCTGTGTCATTAAGCCTGCCTCTATGAGGCTAAGCTCCACATTCTAAACTGTCCAGACATTTTGTCCCACAATCAGATTTTCTTTAGTCACTTCCACAAATTATAGAAGTGACCAGAGTTACAAATCTGGATATAAAATCCATGTTTTCCAATAGAAATGGGTCCAACCTAACAAACAATCAAAGCATTATACTCAAGTTAGATTTTGTGGAGACTCAGAAGTAACTGGCATCCTACTTAATGCCGACAACCAATGGCAACTCCATGCAAGATGAAAAAAAATTAAAATACCTTGCCAAGTACTAGTGGAAGCCATGAGAATTAGCACAAGAGTGCTGCATTTCTTTGTTTTGGACACAGGTGGCGGTATCATTAGAAAACTCCATAATACCTCTTAAAAAAATTAATCTGATCTTATAAAATGGAATTAAAACAGAGTATTTGTTTTTGTCATAATTTATAAATTTATACTTTGTATAATGTTTTGGAGATGCATAATTTACTATTAAATATGCCACCCATGCTCAGAGGCTTTGGTACTGGACGTTCCTGTTGCAGGTTCAAGTCCCAGCCTATTGACCTTTGCTATGTGTTCTTATTGTCTCTCTAATCTTATTTATTGTCCGACTACTTTAAAAATTGGAAAACAAGGGCCACTAGAGTTTAAAAAATAACCTTCAAAAAAAGATTATGAAATTACCAACAGTTATTTTCTCACTGTTGTTTGTTGATGCAGGAATACAATTTTGCCAGTTATTTTGTGAATATATCAAAATTCGATCTTACATTCATGATGTGGGATAGGGGAGATGGTTATGATTGCAAGAGATGTTGGTCAAATCTCTAACGTCTCCTTTCTAAACAGAATAAAAGAGTTGGAGGAAGCGCTACGAAACACAAGGTAACTATGTTTGTTGCTTAATTTATGCATAAATCTATAGATATAAAATTTAAATAAAGGAGATGAAAATATAAAAAATAAATTACAGACATCCACTACACTCACAAAAACATTTTGACACTCACAAAAATATAAATGACGAACAAAGCCCAATAGATTTTGATTTTTAGTACCTGTTCTTTTTTGCGATAAAATAAACATTTCCCCAAAATGTCATTTCCATACATAACAAATTATCATTTACTGTTTTTAAAGATAACTTTAACAAAATCTATAGCATAGGAACTAAATGCTGCATCTCCATGTTTCTGGTTCTAGTTGTACAGAGTAGGCCTAAACTAGAAGACCTGAGTGGTCTGGGATGATACACTGACAACAAATCTGTTATGCAGTAAGGAGCTGATCAATTTAGTGATTTATTGACTAACAGAAGGAGTTTAAAGTATATTCTCTAAGGTACTCTCCTCACTCAGTGCTCGAATAGGTCCATAGTCAGTTAGTGACATCATAATGTATAGGTGTGTGTCTTCTGCATTGTTATAGTAGCCTGTGTTGTTTGTTATAGGCAGCATGTAGATGTTGAGTAGGAGTGACCTAGGATTGCCCCTTCTACAAAAGCAAAACCTAACTAGATGAAGCAATAAATAATAGGCCACACTAAAGTTTTTTTTAAAGTGTGTTATTTTGATGTTTTTTCATGTTTTGAGCTACAATCCTCTTGTTCAAATGTCATGTTTGTATTTATTAGTACATTTTTTAAGGACTAGATAAATGTTGGTTTTCCTGTTTATTTATTACTAGATATGCTCTGAAAGAAAAAGATGAAGAACTTAAATCGTTTAAAGACAGGTAATGTACATAGTTTTTTAAACTTTCTTAAACCTTGACCCTAGTATTTACCACAATAATCTATCAATTTAGAAGATGCTATTTGTATGGTTTCCAATATATAAGTTGATGTATAGAGGTTTTGATTATTGTTTATTTTTTGGCTTTTTTGCTACAGGGTTGCAGAGCAAGTTGCTCCAGCCATCAAAACAGGAAAAGCCATCAGCCTGAACAGCCCAGTTACTAAGAGTAGAATAAAAGAGATGTATGATGAGCTGAGGGGTGATTGGCCAAAATTTAAAGATAGCTTGAAATCAAAAGATGAAGATGCAGAAACTGTTAAAATGGCTATTCAGGTAATATTTTGAGAAGATCAAATAACTTTGTTGCCTTACAAAATATATATTTAAAGCAATTTATGAACTTTTAACATTTTCTTTTTCTCTGCATATTGTATAATAAAACAGGGAACGTTTGAAAAGGCAAAAGCTGATATGGAGGATAAGATCAAACTGACAATTGAATTATTTAAATTTAACAAGAGCATCAATGTTGCACCAACTAATAAGGTATTCTTTTGAAATACTGAAACGCTGGAAATGTGTTATAAAGGTTCATATCTGAATGCAACATTTCTGTTTCAGGAGGAACTGTACAGAAAGTTAACAATCCAGAACCTTCAGCTGAATTTCTACAATCAGAAAAAGGATTCTGTTCCACAGGTTTGTTCTATACTCATTTTAAAACAACAATAAGTTGAAAACCATTTGTATGCGTGTAACTTACTTCTGTATTGTAAAAGTAATTTTCTCAGGCTTTTTCTCTAATGACACATTTTTAATGGTATTAACTCCACAGAACGATGCTAAGGAGCAACTGTTCTCTGAATGCTACTGGTTGGGTTGCCTGATGGCCTTGAACAATCCTCCTCTTCAACCTGACTGGGAAAATCACCCTCAGTCGATGGACAAATGGAACATTCTTCCACGAAATATCAGCAATATTGCTGAAGGAAACAAATCAAGATAAAAAGCGTCAACAAAGCATTTTTTTTCTGTTTAAATGCCTTGTATGTTGGAAATATTTGCCACAAAATTATGGTACACTCTTCTTTAAAATATACTACACATTAACATTTACTTCAATATCAGGATCATGGGTCTCAAATGTCCTAATCAATGTCAGCTTTTTTTAGGCAAGTCAGATTTTACTGCAATAACTCCTTAAAGACTGACTCCTAAGTATAGAGACTTGGAGGTACTTGTGGGGACTAGTTTTAGGGTTAGGGTAGACTGCACCTCAAAGTGTGATACACACTTTTAAGTCAATTGTTAAATAATATGAATTGTGATTTACCTGCTGATCATATTAAACTTACATGATCACTCTTAAGAGTGATCATAGGATCCTATTCCACTGATCCTGCTGATCCAGGAAGAAGAAAGTCTGCAAAGTGGAAGACTTGAGGCAATTGGCTACATTTCCTTAGATAGTAAACTTTTAACCAGTCGGTTTGCATGATTTGATTGAATTGTAAAGTGTCTTGAGAATACATGTGTTATGAATTGGTGCTATATAAATAAACTCAATGTAATTAAATCCATTATGGGAAAATGTTAGGACTTTTTGTCAGTTTTATTATTTAATCCAGGATAAATTTTCATGCAAATTTTCGGCTGAATTTAATTGTCAATTTGATGAATGAATAACTTAGTTAAGGTTTTTTTTAAGGATTTAATGATTTTTTATTTTCATACTATCTCACTTGTGATATTAAATTTGGACTTGGGTCCTAGTTCAATAAGATTGATATTAAAGAAATGCAGAGAAAGAGATGAAGCTAAGCTGGTTGTGGCTTGAGTTCAGCAGTGTAACAGCTGCAGAGTAGAAACTGTTTAAGAGCCTTGTGATCCTGCACCAGATGCTCCTCAGTCACCTGACCGAGGGGAGAGGCCGAGGAGCAGTCTATGTGCAGGATGGATGAGTCCTTCATGAGCAACCTCACCCTGCATCTTGATGTGTGGAGTTCCAAGATGGAGGGGAGGTTGCCATCGACAGTCCACTGTGCAGCCTTAATCACCCTTCACTCCTCATGCCCACTTCAGAGAATGACACCATGAAGCTGTGTAAGTGCACTCTTATGCACATGAGCTCAACCTTGGTATGTGCTACACGTCTTATCTTTACGGAAATATGTCAGTTGAAATATCATTGTTCTTGTCACGTCCACTTATTATTTATCTGGAATCTGTAAGAAAGAAGATAGTTTGATTGCAGCTGTTTAATATTTTAGAATACAACAGTCGTATGAAAGAATGTAAAGTGCTGCATCACAAACCATTTTATCTGCTTTTGAAATTCACTGTTTAATTATTAACAGTTATAAAGATTAGGTCTGATGGTACCATGTTAATGATTAAATGTTGAGCATAAAACACCTATAAGGTCAATGTTTAAAGAAAGTCAAATACATATAAAAAATAATTATCCTAGATTTATAAAAAAAATGACTGAAATGGAAAAAAAACATCGATAATCACATCAATATGCTGTACGGTTTGTTCATTACTATGTTTCATTTTCTGTCACAGCAATGCAGAGTAGCTGCAGCTGGATATACACTGATGCTCCCAGCTTTGTTGATAAAGACTTCAATCAGAGAAGTTCTACTCCTGCGCCCTTCATAGTATATTTATGATCTATACATTGAAGCGTAGGGATTCATTTTTACTTTCACCTACTGCATCCTTATTATGTTCAGTGACTATGGTTTTCTGTCCATTCCTCTCACACCATACACAAGGTGTTCATGTGGCAAACTCAAGTCCTCAAGGACTAACATTTAGCTATGTCTTTGCACTTTGATTCCAGTGTTTTACAGCAAAGACACGGCTTAAAGTTGCAACACACTCAAGGAGTGGAACTTGACTGCTGTGTACCAGTAGTTTGAGTAGACATGTTGGACTCAGATCTCTGTCAGCCAGTGAAGCTTTTCTTGTATTGGCTGCTTGGCAAAAAACAATTCCTCACAACTGTTTTCAGAATCCCTTTCAGCACCTTCAAAACACAAAATTGTTGCCTTGTAGTTTTCTTTTCATATTAGATTCTATCAATATATAATGTATTTTTATTTAGCATTTTTTTGTGTTCTGCCACTTATTTTTTCC
>JAUZNJ010032158.1:2744-13827 GCA_034780135.1 Jordanella pulchra | reverse complement strand
CTCTGAAGAGTCGGCCAAATCAGGGACAGGGGCGGAAAGGCATATAGGAGGACCTTCGGCCAAGGATGGGCCAAGGCATCCTTGCCCAGTGCACCTGCGGCCCCTGTAAGGGAAAACCATAGAGGACAATGAGTCGACTCCTCTGTTACAAACAGGTCGATCTCTGCCTGACCGAAAAGGTCCCAGATCAGGTGGACTACATCGCTGTGGATAGACCACTCTCCCGCAGCCTGCGCCTGTCGGGAAAGGGAGTCTGCCACCTGATTGCGCAGCCTTGGCAAGTACACTGTCTGCAGGATAAATAGGTGAACAGATGCCCATTGCAGGAGATCCCGGGACTCCTTCAGGAGCTGCGCTGACCTGGTGCCACCTTGGTGGTTGATGTGGTAACCAACAGAAGTGTTGTCTGACCGAATCAGGACATGTCTCCCCTTCAGGTGGGGCAAAAAGTGCCTGAAAGCCAAATGCACAGCCTGCAGCTCCAGCACATTTATATGCTTGGAGCGATCCAGTAGACACCAGCGGCCCTGAACCGCCCTGCGTTGCCATACAGCTCCCCATCCCACGGAGCTAGCATCTGTCGTGACCACCTCTCTGTGACACACTACCACCCCCATGGATACACCCTTGGACAAATAGCCCTTGTCTCTCCATGGAGTCAGGGCATGAAGACATGGCCACGTTAACACAAGTTTGTGATTCCTGTGTAGCTTGGCATTCAGGTGCCAGCTGTTGATCCACCTTTGCAGGGGACGCAGCGACAGCAGACCTAAGGGCACAACCTGAGTAACTGATGTTAGTCTGCCCAGCAGCCGCAGGAAGGCAATGTAAAGAAGCTGCCTGCCCAGCCTGAACCGACTCACCAGCTAGATAATGCCATCCACCCTCTGGACAGATGGGTATGGAGGGAGAATCCTAGAGAACCCCGAGAAAAATGGTTCTCTGTGATGGAATCAGACAGCTCCTCTCCAAGTTCACCTTGAGGCCCAACTGGGACACATGAGTGAGCAGGTGACTCGTATCGCGAGACACATGCTCTCGAGAAGGGGCGCAGAGAAGCCAATCGTCTAGGTATGGCAGAACCTTCATGCCGCAGGCCTGTAGAGGAGAGTGATGCCCTCACGTACCGAGTGAACACCCTCGGGGAAAGGGAGAGGCCGAACGGGAACACACAGAACTGCCAGTGGCAACCCCAATAGGCAAACCTGAGAAAGCGGCGATGTTCCGCTGCAATAGGTACATGAAAGTATGCATCTGTAAGGTCGATGGACATAAACCATTCTCCCTTTGCCACAGCCCGAAGAACCTCTGTCGTCGTGAGCATGTGAAATGGCAGGACCTTTAAATACTGATTGAGTCCCCTGAGATCCAAAATGGGGCGAAATCCGCCTGTCTTTTTTGGCACGAGGAAATATGTTGAATAGTAGCCTCTGGGTTGCCGCAGAGGATCCACTGCCTCGATTGCCCCCTTGGCCAGGAGGGCAGAAAGCTCCTGGTCCAGGGCTTGAGCTTTCACTGGGTCGGTGATGACAGTCACCCTGATCCGGTGTGAGAAGTGAGGCCGCCGTCTGAACTGTAGCTGGTAACCATGGGTCAGAGTGGCAACCATCCATGGATCCACAGCAAGAGCAGCCCAGTAACTGAGCTGCTGACGAGAAAAACATCCGACAGCCGGCCTGACAGCCTGACAGCCTCACTTTCTCTCCCCACGATCCGCAGGGGTCCTTGGAGGGCGGTGGCCAAAGTCTGTGGCCCAGGTGTGCCTTGGTGGATGACGGTCTTGCACACGAAAGTCCCTGCTGAGTCTCTGCTGTACCACACAAGGGTAAAACCCACCAGGCCGATCACAACTCTGAGGAGGTGGCCGAATGCTCGGGCCGCCAGCTTATGGGCGCCTCGGATTATGAGGAGGCGGGAGCACACCCCTGCCGAGGCCTGAGAGTTGTTGTCTAGTCTGGCGCACCTGAACAGTTCGTTCCAGTGCTTCCAAGGCAGCAGAACCAAATAATTCCCCCGGCACCACAGGAATGTTTCAGTCGGCATGTTTCAGTCAATGTTGACTGAGCCAGCCAAACCTGTCGGTGAGCCTGGACCAGAAAAGACATCAGACGCCCAAGCTCTCTGGTCATCAATGCAAAGGCCTGAAGCGCTGCATCGCTAAAGCCAACAGCTGCATCTGCCCCATCGGTATCTTGAAGGCATGCAGAAAGGGCAAACATGAGGTGTGCCAAGGAATTACCAAGGCGGCCAGCACGTGCTCCAGCATTATACGCTTTACAACTCTGGCATAGGTGGGGAAGACAATCCAGGCAAGGGAGCATCACCTGAGGGGCACGAAGAAGGGATTTCATCTCCGCCAACTCCGCAGACAACTGCTCAACCCTTGTGGAAAGACCCCGATCAGATTTAGCTCGCCTCTTCGTAGGAGGAGCCCCGGAGGTGGCAGACTCAGTCCTGCATTTAGAGTGCCTAGGAGCGGCCAGCTGCCCAGAAGGTGGAAGGTCATTACCTAACTCGGGGCGCAACTGGGCCAGTCGAGCCACCTTCACTGCATGGGGCATGTAGCTGCAGTTCATGCAAGGATTGTCTGACAGGGCCTCAGTCAGGTGATCATACCCGAGGCAGGCAGGGCACAGGTCATGACCATCATCTTCCTGAAGCACAGCCCCGCAACCTGCACAACAATGGGAGCTATTCATTTCCAAAACCGAAGGGAGTCCCACCACAGGTAGACAGAGCAGACTACAATTGGGAGAGGGGGCAGAGAACGCTACCGTCACCAATCACGCTGCTCAACACGTGGTTCAAGTCAAAACTCCGAACAGGAGGCTTGCCAAGATTGGGAGAGGGGGGCGAAAAACGCTGGCGTCACCAATCAAAGCAGCAAACAAAAGTCAGGTGAGCCCAACACCGGATCAGCTGAAAATTGGGACAGGGGGCAAAAACTCTGCCGTCACCAATTAAAGCAGCAAACAGAAATCAGGTGAGCCCAACACCACAGGATCGGCTGAAATTGGGAGAGGGGGCAAAAACGCTGCCGTCACCAATTAAAGCAGAAAAAAAAATCAGGTGAGCTCACCGCCGGATCGGCTGAAATTGGGAGATGAGGCGAGATGCTACCGTCACCAATCACAATAAAAATAGCAACCAAGGGGCTGATGTCCATAGCACAGGACGAAAAGGAAAAAAGGGTGGAACGAAAACTCAATAAAACTGGGAGAGGAGAAAAAGGTTCCCGTCACAAGTCAAAGTAATACCAAACCGCTTAAAGGTCGGCTAAAATTGGGAGAGGGGGCGAGATGCTACCGTCACCAATGAGAGCGAAATGTCAAACTTAGAAAGGCTAACACCGTTAGCTACCTGTAACGAAGATCTGTCGCAGCCCTAGGAGGGCGATACACCGCTACTCTGGCCAATAGGCAGTCGGACGTCCAACGACGGTGAAAGGATCCAGAAATCCAAAAGGCCGATGCCATATAAAGCGAACAGCACTCGAGAAGAAATGAGGAACAGAGCCTCGGATGACGTCATGCTATATAGCCTCTGATCATCCGATATGTCACAGGTGTGACTGTTGGTATTATTGCTCGAACAGTGCATGCGCGAAGGGAACATTCAGTGCTTTCAGCACCACCCTCTGGCGGTCAGTAGGGATGAAATAGAACTAAATGTGTACCAGTGGGCAAGGACAGTGTGTTAGCCAGGTGTCTCTAAAATGTCTGGATTATAACCAAATTACCATATTGTATAAAAGTTTTATAGAAGGTAGTTTATTTCCATCTTCAGAAGCACACTGAGGAAAAGGGTGCCTTAAATGGTTACAAGGTAATGATGAAATCATCCTGTATCCAGTGTGGCAGTGTGCTATGGGAGAGGAAGGACTGGTTAGTGAGTACAGTGTGGGTATGCCCTTTTACCAGATCTGGTCACAGTCAAGTCACTTTACAGAGATAATTCGAGCAGATTTTATCCAGCCATTGACACAATTTTCTCCTTCTTAATGAGCCTTTAGAGACAATAAACATTGGCTTGCATTTTATTTTTGAAATTGCAGCAATTCAGTTTTTAATCACCTTAGACAGGTGGCAAAGATAAAGCCAAGTCTTGTATAAACAACACTTTGAAACAGTTATTCATACCTTTATTACAACTCAACTAGACTTCTGTAAGGCCATTACGTTGGACTAAACCATTCCTCTCTCAAGCGTCTCCAGTTGGTGCAGAGCGCTCTTGCTTGTCTTTTAACTGGAGTTGGAAAGAGAGAGGAAATTACTCCTATCCTGGCTTCCATCCATTGGCTCCCTGAGCATTTTAAAGTTCATTTTAAGATACTTATTGTAGTGGCTAAATACCTTTTCCTTGCCACTCTTGCAGGACGTGAAGGATTTGACTCGTAGACGTTCTACATTCTTCACAATTAAATTATTCTAATCAGCAGATAATAAAACACAATATCTATATGGCTCTAACACTTATATTTTTAAAAGTTTACATGGTCTTGTCCCATCTTACCTCACTGAGCTCCTTTTCTCATACTCTCCTGATCATTGCCTCGGAACGGTTGATTGTTTGCTCCTGGAACAGTGCTTTACTGTAGATGCTCACCAAGTTTTACAATATTTTTTTGGTTTGATGTTTATGGTTGGGTCGGATTTATTATCTTTTATATGCATTCTTTCCCATTTAAGGATGTCCTTTATTTCGTGAACAACCTGATATCCAATATATTTTCGATGTCATTAATCTTGTGACTATTTTGAATAAATACTTTATCCATACATGTATGTAAACCAAAAAAGAGATTCCACTGTTTATCGTCCTCCTAATTTAATTTGCTGAAAATTTGTAACTAAGTTACTTAATTGTAGCTACAATAAATAAGCAAACTGCTACGACTGACCAAACTGGGCTGAAACTTTGCTATTGCCTAGCTTAACCCATATTTGTTTTTGTTGCTATTTTTCAATATCTAATTCCAAAAAGGCTCCCTCCATAACTGACTCCTGACTTATTTTGTACATTGCATTTGACTTTTTAAATAAAGAAAAAAACCCCAGAGAGCTATTTATTTTTTATAACTTTATCTTTACAAAGTATATACAATGAAACACTTCAACAGCAAGCAAAAGATTAGACTTAAAACAGACATGAGCATGCAAAAGTAATATTAAATAGTAAAAAAAGATACTTTGGTTGGTTAAATGTAAAATCTTTATAATGTGTTGCAGTTTTTAAGGCTTTTGAATTGGCACAACATTGTAAAAAGATAATTAGGCATAAGATATTTCAAATTTACTTGTGGCTGTAAAATCAAACTACTGCTGAAATTAAATTTCCAACAGCTGGTTACCGAAGCTGACATTAACATTTTACCACTAGAAGGAACAGTCTCAAATAGTAAGAAGATTCACTACTGAAACTTGTGCTGTAAGAATCCAAGAGGACTAGTCTGGTCTGTCTTCCGCTGCTGCGCAATGGGGTCGAAGCAAAGTGACCAATCAGCATCCAATGTTCCCGAACTCTTTCTGTCTTTTAGCTCGAACCAGCCTATAGCAGCGCGTCTCGCCCGCCCTACCGCTGGAGCACCAATCAGACGGCAGAGAGACACGGCTCATCCAATCAGCAGCAGCTACGAGCTGCAGCGGAGGGCTGTCTTAGCCATTGGAGCTCTAGAGTATTTTGGCGGTTATGCGGAAAACATGGCGGAAAATTTGAAAGGTAATGTCTAACGAAAGTTGTTTGAAAGCGTTTTAAAACTCAACCTCTCCTTGATCGCGCATGGAGTGGACGTTTCACCGTTAAATTTGCGTTTTTCTACTAGTCTTCAATGTCGCCTTTAGGATGGCTGGTTATTGTGAGCGAAGCTTTTCTGTTTGTCAGATTAGTTTCTAAATACAAAAACATTTGTTCTTAGTGGGAAGTGTTGTCGCTTGCCGTTACTGCCCCAAATAAAAACGTTTTCTGGGGGGAATGTTGTGGCTGGTGTGGAGTGTGAGTGGGGAAGGTTGTTGTGGAAGGATGGAGGACGGGACGGTCAGAGCAACATGGACGAAGCTGCGCATTGAAAACGTTTAAATGTCTGCGGATGTTGCTTTCTACTTGACCGAAGGGGATGTTTTTGTTAAATCTGTATTTAAAATAAGACGTAAATCACAACAACCGTCTCTAATAGTGGAGCCTTTATACTGTTGAAAAAGGCTTCATAACATAAACAATCAAATTATCATTTTAATCTAGTTTTTTCAGTTACAAAAAAACCAAACAAAACAATCCTTCTTGTCCTTCTGTCTGAAGCAGTTAAACATTAATTTATTAATCTGAAACGTAAATATTTCTACATAAATGTTTTGAATGTATAAAAAAAAAGATCTGTGTAATCTTTGATGTTTAAAAACGATGTCATTTTAATTTTTGAGCTTTGTTTTAATTATTACTCTTGTATGTTTTAGTCTTTGTACAAATAATCTCGGTTAGGATTGAATTTCATTACCAATCAGTTGGCAGTTATTTCATTAGCTCTAATTAATCACATGAATGGTTTCAGCACTGCTGTATCTCTATATGTGGATATTTCAGTCCGTGTTTCTGACCTGCAGTTGCAGAGTGTTGTGTTCCCTGCAAGGTCACCTGGGATGAGCTGGAGGCACTTTGCCGTGGGGAGAAACTCTACAGCCGAGAGCTGAACGTCAACAGAGCCAATGTCAATGAATATGAAGTGGAGTTTCTCTGTGACTATAAGAAGACCAAGGTACCTCTTTTTTTCTTTCAGATGGAAATATGACGCATGTGTTTAAATGTCTGTAGTAATTAATTTGGAGTAGGATATAATGATGCCAGTTTAGACTCATAAGTGAATTCTTTTCCACCCCTGCTGTGAATCTGCACACATCCTCACAGATTTCTGCAGACATTAATCAAGTTGTCTAAAGAACAACAGCAGGAAGTTTTCAAGTGTGCATGGAAATAAAAGCAGAGCTTCAAATAATTGTCTTAATATCTTTGTGTTATGTTGGTCATACTTTTCATATTGGCAGCATTGTAGAAAGACTCAGGGATCCATGTATTATGCTCCAACAAACCTAAATCTAATGAGTGGCTCATTACCAGGTCAAACCTGCCTTGGTGGGGAAGAGATGATTAATCATTTTATTTAGCTGTGTTGGAGCAGGAATGCACCTAAAGGTTGCAGGGTGGTAAAACCAAAGGCCTGCCGAAACCAAAACTCCAGCTTCTGGTTGTTAAAGATCAGCAGACCATCTCTGCTCGTGGACCGTGAGAAGAATGTGAGGGTTGGACTGGGGAAGGAATATCTGAAGTTTGTTTTGTTTGTTTTTCAGGGAGAAGAGTTCTACTTTGTTAAGTGGAAAGGCTTTCCTGAATCTGATAATACTTGGGAACCCAAAAAGAACCTGAAATGTCCAAAGCTGATGAAACTGTTCCACTTTGACCTGGATCAGGTTCTGAAGAGCCAGAGGAAGCGCGGCATCCCCAAAAAGCTGGATCGAGACGTCACTCTGATGCTAGTTCAGAAAGCCAAACATCGCCAGAGTCTGCTGCGATGGGAAGCCCATTTAAATAAGACTCGCAATCACCCAGGGCGCATTTCCGTCACAAACGAAGTGGACTTGGACGGTCCTCCCAAACACTTCACCTACATTAACAACTACAAAGTGGGCCCAGGCATCGTCCTCAATGAGATGGCTGTTGGTTGTGAATGTAAGGACTGTTTGACGGAGCCGGTGAACGGCTGCTGTCCAGGGGCCTCGCTACATCGGATGGCCTACAATGACAAGGGTCAGGTCCGGATCCGGCCAGGAGAGCCCATATACGAGTGTAACTCCAGGTGCAACTGTGGGCCTGACTGCTCCAACCGAGTGGTGCAGAAAGGGATCCAGTTCGACCTGTGCATCTTTAAGACTGAGAACGGCCGGGGCTGGGGGGTGCGCACTCTGCAGCACATCAAGAAGAACACGTTTGTCATGGAGTACGTGGGAGAGGTGAGACCGGCTCACGTTGTTGCTGTGAAAGAGGATGAAACGAAGCTGATCTAAAAGCTGCTTTGGATCCAGCTTTAAACTTTAGTTTAGTTCTGACGACCTGCATCAGGAATTCACAAACATGATTTTAATATTTAAACAAAATACTTCATGCTCAAACCGTTTTTAATTTGCATGGAAATGAATTACTGATAGACAGGAAATGTTCAACCTAATGTTAGTTAATGGTGAGAATCTCTGGTTTTTTGAACTGATCTCTACTAATTAACATGTGAAGCGACTCACAATTTGAAAAACGTTTTTTATTTTTTTTAAAGAGCTTTAATATTTATAGCTCAACTAATTTTAACACCTTGCATAGTAAACAGCCATCAATAAAAAATAGTTTTTTTAAAATTAAAGGTTAAACTGTTAGAAATTCCATTTAATTCTGTTTTTGACATAAATAACCATCATCCTGTCTGTGAGGCAAACTGTTGGCTGTTACACATCTAGAACGGTGGTTCTTCAGCAGATTTTAAATACCACTATAACGCTGCGATATAAGCCGAATTATCACCAAAATAGTTTTGAAAGGAAGCATAATGGTTTACAATGAAGGCTCCCCTTATAGATGCTAAGACTTAGTTCATAGACATGTTAGTTCATCGGAAAACGCTTCATTACTCATTTATAGCTGTTATTATGTTTACAAATACTAATGTGCTTAAAGGGTAGTAAATCTGTCTGATTGGTGAATATAAAGAACGCTTGGTGTGATTGTTACCGTTAACCAGATTAGGCAACAATAGTTTTGTCTCTTGCTGGAATCTTGCACAAATAATCTGAAACAATCCGGTGAAAAGAATATGGATTAACTGCAGTATGTAGAAACTATTCACAAGTTTAAGAGCAAATGTTCAAACGCAGTGTTTGTGTTTATTTTTCATGTAACAAGTGATTATTAATGTTAGTCACTCATAAGAAGATAATCTGTGAAGATAGTTTTTGAAACGTCTGCTTCAGTCGATGACGGCTTGAGTCTGAGATCATCTGGATCCGGTTTCATGGATCAGGATGGGAAACATTTCCTGCACAGAGGTTTTACTCTAATAGGCATCAGAAGTGTTTTTCTGCCCAGATTGTTGTTTTTACGTGTTGTTGTCAAAATTTACAACACAGAAAAGAAAGTTGGTTGATTATTTTTATCTATTTTATATATTTATTTTTCCCTTTGTAGGGAAAAAAAAAGTTTCTAAAAGGGTTTAAAAAGTTTCCAAATGTAGGGATTGATTGGAACCTCTGTCCCTTTGCTACCTGGCTGATAACAGGCCTGCAGCTCTGATCACATCATCATCATTATGGGTTGATGCTGTTTCTGTATTGAAGCAGCGCCTCTCTGTCCTCCATCTTTCATATTTATGGTGGCTTTTTCAGTTTTATCTTTATACAAAATCAATGTTTTTATTGTTTTCAGCATTGGTGCCAGAAATGGCTCTTTGAATCGAAAAGGTTGCAGATCTCTGTACTAAGAGGCTGTTGCACAAAAAGTAGTTTTAGTTAAAATAAATTACAGTGTAGATGAAGAATGCAGCATTAGAACACCACAAATGAAATAACTCTAGATTTCTGCACCGCTGCAGCCTCTGACCACCAGCAGCAGGTAAAGTGAGATGGACAGAGGTGGGATTTGAACCAGAAACCCTCCAGATGCAGGACAAATGCTCCATCTGATGCTGCTGTCGCTCCACTGACCTGCAGGGATGACATTTATTGCTACCTCTGGAGCAGCGGCTGCAACCTCACAGGGGGGAGGGGCCAAACCCGGCTCCCTTTTGAGGGCCCCTTCAGTGTCAGAACTGGAAGGAAAAAGCACCCCCCACCCCCCCAAAAGCACAAAAACACACCGCAATGTGATTTTCATCTTAAAACAGAATAGATTGGTACCAGAGGTGAGATGAAAGTAATGAAGCCGTTCATGATTTTAGCAGCCACTTCTTGTGCAAGAAAAACATAAAAACAATGTTTTTGAATGATTTCATTCTATAGGAACAGTTTGTTTTACTTTTTAAGTAAATGACACTGAATACCTGCTTGACTTGATATTTATGAAATGTATATTCAGTCTCTGATTTATTAATCCCAGATGGGAAACGCTGCCGTTCATGCAGATGCTTATCAGAGGAGTTCCTGGAACAGAGCCGCCCTCCTTTATCAGCTTCTTCCAGTGCTTCGCTCTGATGCTATTACACCAGCAGATCTTCACAACAGACTGATGGAAGATCTGCAGCATTTCGCTGCAAACGCTGAAGGAGCTAAACTTCCTCCGACAGTCCAGTCTGCTCCATCCCTTCCCTCCGGTCTAGCTCGTTGTCCAGGTGAACATGGAGGTCTTTATTCCCCTCCAGCTCGTCTCCTGTGGTTATAGTAGAGTTGGACCCGTTCCTCCCGAAATCTACAAGCATCTCCTTCGTTCAGTTCATCAGGATGAGAAGATTGATCCACCTGTTAACATTATTAGCTGTTAAAACCTTTGCTACTGAGAAAGGATGAAAAAATAATAAATGATGTCAATAATTTATCTTCAAAACCTCATAAAACCATGTAAACAAGAAAATGAAGCAGATATATCTTAGTGTTTTCATTTTAACAACAACTGCCTGACAGTCGACAGTTTCTGCCACATTTACTCTGTTGGATGTTCAGCTTGAAGGTGGGAATCTGTGATCCTTGATCTTTAATTAAAGCTCACTGATGAGTGAAAACCGTGGGCAGCTCTGGGAAGGATGGGGGTAGCTCCTCTGCTTGTTTCTCAGTTCATTCTCAGGTCTTTGCTGCACTGCAGGTCAGTCAGTTCAGTTTGCTGCATGTTCTCATCATCAGCTGAGAAAAAGGTCTGCAAACATCTGGGACGTGTGTCCGAATCATTCTTTAAAACCTGAATCCTACTGCACCTTCTTCCACCAAAGCTCTGCATCCAACAGAAGGACACCAGAGTCCTCTGCTGAATCAGCTGCAGTTTCCGTTCCCCAGGAACGTCGAATCCATCCTCCATGTTGGATCATCTGCACTTCATCCAGAGACATTTCACAGCTCTGCATGTTTTG
>JAUZNJ010032157.1:0-13828 GCA_034780135.1 Jordanella pulchra | reverse complement strand
TATGCTGACATTACCCTGGATACCGTGGCTCTTGATACATCACAAAGACTTGCTGCCTTGGTCACAGATGCGCCAGCCATTCTTGTCTGTGCTGGGAAAAAAAAAACATCCCTGCAGTGTGAGGTTGCCATGATCAGAGGACATTCTTGATATGTATGCTAGTTAGAACCAAGAATCTTTGTCATTATAGATGAAAGGAATTTTGCCAGGACACTCCGTTTGGAGTTTCCATAAATAGAAAGTGTATAATTATTAAAGGTTAAAAGTTGGTAATGGGAAAAGCAGGTCAATTCATTACAAGCTAAGAAACTCCCTTAAAAGCGAAGTATCAGTCTATGTACGATGAGATGTAAGATGATAACATAAAGTGTTGCTCTGGCTAGAGCAGCTTATTAAACAGAAATTGGTCATGAAATTCACTATATTGTGTCTATGGGAGATGATTGCTTTCACAGCTCTGGGAAAGAACATTTTTAAACCATAATTGGTCTTTTTTGCTATTTGTTCCCATAAATAGCAGTGATTTTTGTTTTCAAAATGTGAAATGCAAACCTATTTGTCATGAGCTGTGATTTCATGCTGGTCCTTCAGAAATACCATGGGCTTCTTGGTAAATCATATGATTAGGACTCTCCCCATCTAGTCTGTCCATATAGAAACGTATCTTTTATTATTTCTTGTCCTACTCCACAATTTTGCACTACATTTTTTTACTATTCAAAGAAAGATTACATTTTAAGTATGAGGTTTTAACATAATATTAACATGTTCATATTTATTAGCGATCTCTAAGCCACTAAATCACTTATTTCTGAAGTGTGTAAAAACCCTAATATTAAACTAATTCAGAGAAGGGCTGACTTCTAAACATGTTGCCTCCATATAAAGTTTCCCTTCATATTTCAGGTAATTTAAACTCTCATATTTCAATAATCCCACATTTTAATTCCTTTGATTTTTCACTTGTTTTTATTGCAGGCTTTCATAAAAGTCAGCCATAAAGGATCTTGGTATAACATTGCTGTTGGAACAAACCTTCAAAGGTTTTCTGGCCTGAAGCTTAGGACAGCTGTCTTCTGCAATGTAAACACCACTCTGACGCAACTGGTTTAGAAATACTACAGTCACCTCAAGCTGAGTTGTGAATGTGCTGCTTTAACATTTATACATTTGAACCGTAGTGTGACATCAGCCCCCGCTGGTCTTTGGCCAACATAGCCTGCCTGGCTTAAAAGCTGTACAGACAGAAATACTAGCTTGTTTAAACTTTCTATTCTAATTTTAAAGAAAACATATCGGTACAGAAATCTTTTTTTTCCTCCCCTCAAAGCATGTTTTTTTTTTTTCTCCAATTCTTTCCAAGCTGCTCACGCTGGGCCGACAGTTCAAAGCAACTTTTCTGCATCAAAACATGCCACTGTGTTGCCTTTTCTGTTATTCCCGAGTGTCATCCAACATTCTCTGCTTCTCTCCACTCCATTCATCACACACAAAAGGCTTCACACTGGCCAAAGTAATCTTCTACAGAAAGGAAGATTGATTTGTTTGTGTACAGGAGGAAAGACTTTGAAACTACTGAAAAAGAAAAGACTAAAGTAGAATGCAAGCGAGGGAATGTGTGTAAAAATGACTCATTATTTAACTAAATAAAATTTGCATAATGAGAATACATTTTCAAATAATGGTTGAACTCTTCACTTAAATTCAGTCATTTTTCTGCAAGTCTTTAATTAACCTCATTATTGCATTTACTTCCAATGCTTTAGTAATACAAATGATGTGGTTCTGTGTTCTTCCTTCCTTTTCAGTTCTTTCTCTGCAGCTCTAATCTAGAAGCCTTCTTCTCTTTGAGGAAACCAGTTTCAAGGGTTGATCCAGCATCAGTAACATTCATTCTCCTGGCTCCCTGCAGTGTTGTTTACAGTGGCAAAGCATAAGCATAACACAGACTAAATTGCATTTGCTGCAAAAGCATCGAGCAGGAACTCAAGCGAAATAAGGATAAAGACATATCACATAATGTGGAAATCTTCTTTGCTGTAACACAAATGCTCATGTTTGTAAATTATGCATCAATGTTTCATGATAAATACTCTTTCCTCTTGAATAATAATTTGAAAATGCGTATTTATCATTTCAAAGTACCATTAATTAGCGTACAGTATAAATATCATTTTGTAGTGCGATTGTGTGTTGTATTCCATTTATAGCCTAATAAAGTCTGTGTAGCTCAATAACTGAAAAACTGGAATGGATTAAGTTGTGGTTCATGCTTTGATTGAGCCACAAAGATGGATTGCTGTTAGGCAGCAGCTTAGACAGCATTATTATCATGCCTACACTCAGAAGGAACTTAAAAAAAAAAAAACTACAAAAACACATAGAGCCTTACAGGACGGACAATGAGTTTGATCCAATTAGGGTGGTAGCATTTGTTATTGATCAACTGAAAGGGCACAAAGCCTCTACGGGTACAATTGACACCACCTTATCCGCATTCAGGCTGGGTTATGTCGTCTTACGACAGGGGTCCTCAACAGCTATTGTCCTGTAGGTTTTAGCTGCTTCCACACAGCTAAATAAATGCATGGCTCATTGTCAGGACTTTGTCAAACTGAACAGCATGCTGGAAAGGTAATTCAGTAATTTGAATCAGGTGCACTGAAGCAGGGATACAGCTAAAATCTGCAGGACAGTAGCTCTTAAGGACGAGGGTTGGTTGATGCATCTGGATCCATCAAGGCAAATGCAATTATGGCCAGAAAGTGCCCTGAAAAAAAGATAAACTAAAGCCTTTTTAATGTATTAATTGATGGTGTTTCTGAAGGGTACATGTGTGTGTATATATGTATGTGTGTATGTGTATATATGTATGTGTATATATATGTATATATATATATTTGTGTATATATATATATATATATATATATATTGCACTATAGTGAATTAGTTTTTCATACACTAATATTATAAAAACTGTTTTCCGAATAAAATAAGCATGCTGATAAAAATATTAGAAATGTAACGAGCAAATATAATGAATAGAAATGTGAATAGAGCGGCATTTACTTTCTTTTTGTGCGACATTCAGCAGTAAGAGTGGTATTCTACAAATGGCAAAGATGTGCAGTAAAATGAAATGTCCATCCATCTCATCCTCCTGTTCTTCCGGCCTGAGGGTGGGAGAGTGAATGGTCCATGCTGGTGGTCTTGCTAATGGAGGCAGCTCTCCTGTGGACTCTGATAGCAAGGGTTGTGGTGTCCTGGTGATCTTAGATGCAGTCTTTACCACCATTTATCTTTAACTTGATGTGATATTCCCATTATTTATTATTGCGTTATTTTTTTCCAATATTCAGATAACTTCTGACAGATTCATTAAGATTGCAGGCCACCAATACAGATTTGTCATTTAAGAATCATGGGTATGTAAAGACTCATATTTTTATAAAATATATAAGTTATACTACTGGCCAATAAAAAAATCAAAAAGCCTGTTAATATTGCCTTAGTGTAAAGAAATGTCATACATAAGTAGCTCTAGAGAACTTCAAAGTGCTTAAAATGGCCTAGTATCTTCCTCTTGGTAGCCATGCTTTCCTTTATACTGTGCTGTAAGGGGACTGTCAGCCGCCCATACTGGGAATGCATAGATGGTTCATCACCCTTATGAATTTCTAACATTGACATTTCTTGTCCTGACATGAATTTACTTTAAATTCCAACAGCTCAGCATCTCCTTGCTGACTTGTGCATATGTCCTGCAGTATAGCTGCTTGGTTTGCCTGGTTTCACTGTAGTGATATCTAACCAACGGCACCAGGCCATGAATTATTACATCCAGGAACATAAATTGACATGATGATGGTAAGATTTAAGATGCAATACGACGGTAAATACATGTTGCCCGTCAGGGAGGATTTAGGCATTTTACAAGATGGAGACGAATACTGGTTGTTGTACATGAATATATTGCAAATAAAAACAATAAAAAAAATTCTACTAAAATGCTTTAGGGGGTTTTGTGTTTAGTTATTGAATTGTTTGAAAAGTGAACTCTTTGTTTGCATCAAAAAAGATGCACACTTAGGAAGTGGTCTGTTATTCAAGCTACCTTGTGATGATCCTTCAAATGGTTCATTAACTGACAGTAAACTACTACCCCTCATCATAGGAAACATGGCCATGCTACTCGGATGGTTCTGTGGGTTTTTGATTGTTGAGAAGGGATAATCTAATGCCGTTCCAACAGTCATCATTAAAAGCCCAATTCTAAATATTTCTGCCTATTTACTGTCCCTTAGAAAGTTCTCTTTACCTTAGTTTTTTTTCAATGCGTTTTTTTATTTACTCATTTTTCAGTTGGGGAGTAACAGTTTTATTCAGATGTTTGATTTAATCGTTGGAATGAATCAAGAAATAATGATAGAAAAGTGTGGAGTTTCAGCGTTGATGTTTTCAAGCAGCATGGAGGCCCGTCCTCCTAAGTATGATCCAAGTCGATGCAAATCAAAGGCCCCGCCGTCATTCTGCTTTGCTTCTGAATTCAGTTTTTGTACAGGTGTATGTGTTAGGCCATTCGAATGAGTTTGCCTGTTTTTTGTTTTTTTTTAATTATTTTTTACTTTGGAATAGGTTGTTCAGAAAGTGAAACTGCAGTTATCCCACTTTGTTCAGGGATGGCTTTTCCCTTTTAACAAAGATGGCTTCCTTCACCCCTGTTTCAAACCATCTGTCCTCTCTGTCAATATCTGAACATTTTAATCATCAAATGTTCCTCCTTTGTTCTTGCGGTTCAAGTGTTTAGCTGAATCTTGCTTAGAACCACTGGTTCCCCTGTGCTGCACTGTTTTTTTGTTTTTTTTATATAGTTGTTTGGTTTCTTCAACATGATTTCAAACATTCCTCGCTTCACTTGACCACATAAACAAACTCTGGGTGTTCTGTCCTTGGGATGAACCAGTTTATGTCTGTCTGTTTGGCTTAAAATTCTCTCGTATTTTATGTTTAGAGAAATTCCATCTGTGACTCCTTGATAGGTGTCAAAACATCTTTTGGAAAAACTGAGCAAAAGTCCAATTGCCTCTGATTTAAGCCTTTTTTGGTTGCCATGACCCCAATGGCTGAGAATTTACACAGGAATGATAGAAAAGCATAACTAATGACATAATTCAATACTTATCTATGTCTGTAAAACACAATTTTCCAATGACTGCTTTGGATTGATCCATGAAAAATACTGTAATTACAAACCAATAGCGGAGATCTGACTGGGATATCTCTTTTCTAAACTGACACTTCCTTTCCTCACTCTTGTTATCAATATGGGGGAAAGGGAATAAACCTGTCTTTGAAATCTGCTGGAATGAAGCTGAAAAATCTTTGCTTTCATTTGATTTCCACCTGCTGGAGAATTATTACCTTTTTCCACTTTTGTACAAAGGTGAAACATATTAGATGTTACGACTTCTTCCTGACTACAGATTCCCAAGATTTTCTTTGATGTCTGATCCCCTTTCCTGTATCTGTATTAAAAATCATGCTTTTTATTACCTGTGAGATTTTGTACAAATGTTTAAAGTGATTTGTTTTCTTCTCTTGTAGGTTTTAAGGACTTTACTTCTGTTGTGCTGTGGAAAGTATTTGTCCCAGATTAGTTTATATTTTATTTACCCAAATACCTCAGTTCAGATGATAGATCACATACACACATGAGCAGTTAATGAAGTTTTCCTTTAATGGAAAAAAGAAAAGGCTCTCTGAAGTTAATAGACTCATTATTGGCAGCAACGACCGCATGCTAAAAGTGAAACACGATTGTTTTGTTCTGCTCTAGTTGCATAAATTTACTTCTGCCACATTCATTTTTTTAAGGAGGCTTTGAGGACATGTACAGAGGTAGAGGGGAAGAAATTGAAATGAAGTTTCCAAAGTTGGAAGCTGTATGATGACAAATGGCTTCCTCATCTATAAATTTGATGTTTTTAAAACCAGTCATGGGTGGAGTTGCTGCTATGCTTTGGATCATTGTCCTGCTGTATAACTTAATGTCCCAAATTGAATATTTTCCTCCAGAAATTCAGAGTTGACTCTTTGATACTTTTAATTACAGCAACATCCAATCCAGGTCCTGAAGCTGTTAAGGAACAGCCCTAGATCATCATAGATAAGACTGGCTTTTGGGTTCTCTTTGCCAGCAGTGTTCTTGCCTTGAACTCCTACGTCAACCTCTCCCTACGTGACAAAAGATCGCCCTTTTCCTTATAAATAGAAAATAAATTCTGTATTTACTTAGGTTTTCTTTATCTGATTATAAATTATTCTCTTGGATGTGAAATCTTAGTGGGATTAAATTGCTTTATTGCCTACATTTTACACTTTGCTCTATTGACTGATATGACCTTGGCATTGTGATGTAAGAGCTTGAAGGTTGTCACATTAGCTTTTGTCCTTTCAGAGAACAACCCAACATGGCTTCTTTATATTATTATAAAACACATTGGAGGATTGGTTTTGTAATTCGATGTTATGAACTTCATTATACATACAATAAATTGTAGCATCATATTTACACCACAGATGTTTCCTTTAAAGATGGACACATTCGTAGCAGCTTGTAAATGCCTTTAATCTACATAACCTTGTTCGTGTCTGTTTTAACACCACATAAGGCTAGAATATCTAAAACTGATGCATTTTATTTGTTCAAAAAATAAAAAAGGATTCTGTACTTGTATATATGCTGTAAACCGTATGCACAGACATTGAGAGGAAGGGAGGAATATCTTTCCACTAATCTTGGGTTTTGCATTTAGCACCAAAGACAGATGCTGGCCCACTCAGCTGCTGTATCTGATGTAATCTCCCATGCTGAGCTGGATTGATTCTGTTATGCCTTTGCTGGGTGGGCGAGCAGACCTGCCAGCAGAGTCTCTGCAGTAACTGGAGCATAGATCTGTGGTGGTGTTGGGAAGAGCCCACAGGAGCTGTCATGGTTTTGTTATGTAGGTTAATGCTGCTCACAGAAGCAACACGGCGTTAGACGTTTTCCTTGGATCAGCTTAACATTAAAGGGGTTTTGTGAATGTAAATTGGACATTAAAACTAAAAAGCTTCTTTCTGAAACTCTGATTCAAAGTTTTGATCAGCCTTTTATCTGTGAATTCTGAATTTGAATGAAATTGTATATCTTTTCTCTTTAGAAACCGGCTCAGCCATCACTTCCTCTTGTATTGGCCTGGGTAACTCGCTCACGCCACCTGCAGGCCAGGCTGGAAAACCAGTTCCAGGTTACAATGGTAAGAGGATTACAAGGTTTTTCATCCATGAATCAGGCCATCCATCCCTACATCTGTCCATCACTTGACACCTTCTTGTTAGTCTATCCATCTTGGTGTCTTTAAATAAAAAACTCAACATTTAGAAACTTTTGATCATAATTTGAAAATCCAATTTGTGAATGTGACAGCAGTATAGAAATCTGGGTGTGTTTTATATTTATGAAGTAAAGACTTGTAACTAGTTCCCAGCAGGGTGTTTTTGTATGTCTTTATATTTTAATTCTCAGAAGGTAACAGATTGTTTTCTTGTAGTTACTGTGATCGATGATGACATGCAAGATGTGAAGCCAAGAACTCTGGGAAATATTGTGGTCAGGTAAGCCAAGCTGACGTCTTTTGCTTTTCTTTAAAAACTCACACATGTGTAGAATATTTCATGTTTACAGAAAAGCATCTCTGCAGACATGAACTCTGAGATGGGCAGCATATGTTAGACTTTACCTGCTAATCTCTGAAAACAAAAAGCTGGCAATGGAAATGTTTTTTATTTCACAGATTTGCTAAGCGAACTTCACAGAAAGTAGAGCTTTGTGTGCTGCTCTCAGTGCCAGTCTGCTCCCTATCTGTTATCACCCTCCACTCCACTCCCCTGCACTTTTTAAAAATGCTGGTAATGACCGATTGCTGCTGAGGGGGGATTTCCAATATGCGGTGCATAGAGTGACAGAGTTTGAGCTCTTAAGACGGGCAGGAACAGCTGTGTTATTCTTCTTTCTGGTCTTAGGAGGAAACCTGGACCATTTCTTCCATTTCATTCACAATCTGGATCTGCAGCTCTATAAAAACAGCTTGAGTGCATTCATTTTTGAATGTGTTACAGCACCTCCCCTCTTTGTCTTTTGATTGAAAGTTGCTAGAAAGCTACAGAAGGAAAGGTGCATTAAACACGTCCTTCATCCAAAACAAATTATTTCTTTATTCATGATCAGTTAGTTCAGTGTCTTTATCATTTATTTATGTATTTTATATACACCAAGGGTTAAGAATGTCTCTTAATTTGAACTAGAAAGAACAGAAAAGTTAGAACTTTTCTGCAGTCGGATTTGGAGATCAGGACATGGAGGAAACTGGCTAAGAGGAGGGATTACTTGTAGTCTCAGTAAACAATGACTTCCTGACCTTTCCTTCCTGCGCTTTTGTTTGTTTGGGTGCCTCTCACTGGGTCAGGTAAGGTCTAGCATAGCTTGGCTGCATATCAAGAGAAACTGCAGGGAATTATAAAGACACGATGTGATTTAAATAATTCTAGCTATTTTTGAACAAAAACACTGATTACAGATTTTTAAGCTGCTCGGAACCCAATTAGAGGCATCAAGACATTTAGTCTCATCACACTTCTCCCAGAGTGTGTTATCTTTATTCTTTCAAAGCTTGTTTAATTTCAGCCTTTCTTCCCTATAGATTACCTTTACCACCTGGAGCAGCACTGTCCCTGTGGCAAAACAAGGATCTGTTCAAACAGCTGTACTTCTCCAAGTTCCCGGTAATTTTCTTCCATAACTGTTAGTTCTTTTTACTGTAGTCAGTTCTGGTTTTATAAAGATAAGTATTGGTAGGAAGGCTGACTTTCTTTTGATAGAAAAAGGTAGACCTCTAGTGTTTACATTTGATATTGCAGAATTACCAGCTATATTTGTAGAGTTTGGGGTCTCCAGGATGTTTTAATGAAACGTTTCTTTTTTACATGTATATATCTATATGAAGAACGTAGAAATATAAACTGATATTAGTCTGAAAACTATTCCTTTGGCTTCCTCTTAATATTCTTCCCTTCTAGGGATTCTATGACACAATGGATGCCGGATTTTTGGATGAGGAAGGTTTTCTTTACATTATGTCTCGGTCTGATGATGTCATCAATGTGGCCGGCCACAGGCTGTCTGCTGGAGCATTAGAAGAGGTGGGACTATCAGTGCAGGGATTTGAAATTATTATTTTTTTTATCTTATCCATTTCTAATGAAATGATGTTGCTCCAGTCGGTGCTTCTGCACTCCGCCGTGGCAGACTGTGCTGTGGTGGGCCTCGAGGACGCTCTGAAAGGCCACGTTCCTTTGGCGCTGTGTGTACTTAAGCAAGGTGAGGGATGTTGTTTCAATACATCAATATGAAGTCTTGTTTGTCACATTAAACTTTAGGCTGTGTGGTGAAGAACCTGCATCACACTTATGCTGATGCATGATGGTCATTAGCTGGGAGAGCAAAGACTTGAATGTTAAAAACTGTGAATCCAGTCTAAACTCTAGCTTTAATGATGATAATACATTTTTTTCAATTTATTTTTGTCTCAGGTGTGCAGAAAACCAAAGAAGAAATCATAAAGGAGGTTGTGAAGCTTGTAAGAGACAACATCGGGCCTGTGGCCGCCTTTAGGAATGTGCTCTTTGTCCACGGGTTACCGAAGACGCGTTCTGGAAAAATCCCCCGCTCTTCTTTGGCCAACCTGATCAATGGCAAACCCTACAAGGTAGGATGCGTTTACAAGAGAAGAATTCTCCAGGACATAAAGATTCAATGAATACTGGTTCAGATATTTCTCTTTGCAGGTCACTCCAACCATTGAGGATCCAGAAGTGTTTAAAGACATCGAGAGGCAAGTAGAAAAAGTTCTGAGACGACATTCAGCTTGAATACATGAGGCAAAGAAAACTGGACTACTGGGTTACTTCGTTTACAGTGCAGTTAAATTATCCCTTTAACACCCCTGACAAAAACAACCAGAAGCCTTAAAATGTGGCACCTTTTTGTAGAAAAATGACAAAATCTATAAAGGCACAGTTCACCTTGTCACGCGAGTGAATCGCACGAGTCAAACTTTGTATCCAACTTGTCCCCGTTATCCTCTCCTTATAGCCCATTCAGAGAAATGGAGTTAGACCCAGCCATTGTAAAGATAGCAAAGTATCAGCAAGATGCATTTAAGAACATTGCAGTTCTGAGTACAAATGTCTGACTGGCTCCAGCATGTTAATGTTAAGTTGATTACTGGGCGTTCTTGCAAGACAATTATTTAATTCAACTTCTGATCAAACCAAGATAACCTTTCAGTCGTTTAATTGCATTTCTTTACTGCATTAATACATTTAATGATGAAGGGTTAAAAATCAAAGTGGTATAAATGTTTGCATAGTTAGAATTAGGCTTCCATTTATCTCCCTTTCTTTCTTAAAACAATGTCAATAATTCTCCCAAAAAATCTACAAGAAAGTGCATTTAGTTTGATCAGGGGTGCTAAATGAATTATTTATATGCAAATAACTAAAATGGTTAGAATAATGCCGTAAATGCAGCTTAATTGTTTACAATGTAAAATCATATTAATGAAAACTAATGCAAAGAAGCTCACTAACGTCTTTTTTTAATGACAATGAAAACTTGTTTGCGCACCACTTAGTTCTGACCAAAGTACAAGAATAAAAAAAATGGAAACAAAATGAATCCTCATTCGTGCAAATGTAAAAACAAATGCATCAGACGTTTGCTGTCCGTCAGAAAAAAACAACAGAAAGACATAACAGGGCTGTACAATAGGTTACCCTGAACATTTACACCAAAATGGAAGTCACAGCAAGCAACAGGTTTTTTTTTTTCCTTTTTTAAATCATTAGGTCACCTCACTTCAACATAGTCATAAACACTCTACACACACTATGAGCTAAAGCAGTCTCTTTCAGTTATTTCATCTGTTTGTTTACAGGAGGGGCAGGGTAGAAGGCCAGCTTGGCTGTAAGTGTTGGTGTGCTGCCTGACAAAACGTTCAGTATAATGAGGAACGGCTCTGCAGATGCTTTTTGTTTTCCTAGAGGAAGTTGTGCACCTTCGGCGTCTCTTGTTTTGTCCTTGGCTACTAAGTTTTGAGTTGATGCAGTTGTATGAAAGTGCTTGTCATGTTGTTCCAGTGTGCTGACAAATCCTCCATCCTATATTTAGTCCTTAAGTGGTTGTAAGAGCAGCCCACCACTAGAGGGCAGATTTTCTCAGTTTTCATTAGCACAATGAAAAAATAAAACCATATGTACAAAATGATCTAGAGGAACATGGAGAGTTTAAAGAGCAGCATATATTCATCTATGGTCCGCTAAATGAGGTGGCAAGGACATGTTTTTGCACAAACCCCTAATATCTTTTTATACATAGATGTTTATATATTAAAAATGGCATATTTATAAGAATTTACAGATAACCTACACAGTACATTATGCTCTGACAAGTTACTTTACATGTAAAAGGTAGAAATGGTGACAACGAGGCAGCCTGGAGGACAGTTTAGCACCGGCATCTGGTGCCTGCGTTAGAAATCATTGGGGGGGGGTCAGAGAGGAAAGCAGGGCTTCTTGGCAGTGCGAGTCATCGGATTGTTTCTCAGCAGATCGGCCCCATTCCTTTAAAACTGTAGCTGAAAGGGAAAACAAGAGATTAGCCCTGTCATTATTCCTTTCCCCCCCATGTCAAACAGTGATGAAGAACTACACACCGGTAACAACATATAGCGACCTGTCTTTGCAGTTCTGAATCCACCTTTGACTGTTTGTTTATTGACAGAACAAAGTGAGAGTTGGTTTGGTTCCTTTGTATCTTTGACTTTACATCAGAATATAGTAAATTAATTTTGCAGACGATTGTCACCTTGGCTCAATTAGTCCCCTAACTTTACAGTGCTATTAACATGTTGATTGATAGATTACTAGGGGGAGTTTTAATCTACCCTATGGCTGACAGGTGCAGAAGTGCTCCGGACCACTATATTTTAAGATGATGCATTTGAAAATGAAAGATAACATACTTTTCCTTTTTTCTCCTACTTTAAAAAGGTTACAGTTTGCACATGTCTGCCACTGTGCAATTTTAAGACATGAGGGATCTGCTGCGGAGAGGAAGTAAAGGGCATTCAAGAAGTTTCCAGAGCCAGCCTAAAGCTCAGCCGAAGAGTAGGGTTTCTAACCTGCTAGATCCTGTACCAGAGCAGCAATAGTCTGCCCCCGCTCATAGGTGGAAACACAATTGTATTTAACTTGCTACACTTTCATCTAGCTTTTTCAGCTCAGTCTGAGGTTCCTCTTTGAAGTAGTGTTGTCATAGCAACAACTGCCTTTTCCATTGGAGAAAAGAGGCTGTCCCAGATAAAAGGAGTTCACCAGGATCTTAATTACTTAAAATAATATAAAAGTACAGCAAGTTAATCTGTTTCCACCTGTCCACAGTGGCAACACATTAAGAAAAGAGTATTTACCGTTGCTGGATCTGAGGAAAAGAATCTTAAAAATCCTATTTTTTGCAGATAATGGCACAACTCAAACTTTGAGATTTTTTTCTCATATTAGCTCAACACCATGTCCCTGACTTTGGACAATAATTACCTTGAACTGCGGACGGGCAGTCAGCTAGACACCCTTCTGATAACAGTGGTTCTATGATGCTGGTTTAGTTTTGGAAGTTGTTGTCAGAGAGCTGCTCTATACAACTTCTTGGAGACTATTTCCAACATAAATGCTAAAAAGGTAATTTTTAATTAGATAACACTCTTTCTGCACAAAAATGATTAGCCTGGACTTGAAGCAATCAACATAAAATAATCTGTCTGTTGGCTACTAATACGACCTGTGTTGTTACATACAGTTTAAGGTCCCCTGCTTCCTCCTCTCAGCAGGAGTAGGTTCTCACCGTTGAGCTGTCCAGTCGCTGCACTGCAGACGGTCCGACTGTAGGTGGACATAGTGAGAGGAAGAAAAAAAAAAGTAAATCTACCACCAAATCAAACGCATACAGTGGGAGCAATACTGATATTTTCTTCCAGACCATTCAGAGGAAAAAGCCACAGATAACACCAGGAAGAATGGAAACTACAAACCAGCACAAACAGATTAGAGATGATGGAACAAATGGCTAAAGGACATTGGCCAGAAACGGATCCACTTAAACCATAGTTGTGTTGCTCCACTCACTATTTCAACATTAAACAATGTGAATTACTTTTTCATGTTGCGCTCCAATATCTACACGAAGCTTTTAAATTCCTACTAACAAAGTTGGGGAACTTGTCTCATGCTGTCAAAATTGGAAAAGAAACATTTATGTAGATTTGACATTTTAAAGACTTATAGAAACCGTAAGTTGCAGCAAACTAAATAAGCCTTTGTTTTTCTGTACCATTCCTTTAAGGGTTAAAATGTAAAAAAAAAGTTAGTTTATTTAGCTCCTCGTGACAGTTTGAAACTTTTATGAAAGAGAGAAAACAGCAGGGCAGTGGTTGACAGAAGTTGTGAGATTATGAAAGGATCACGTTGAATTAGTATGGTGGCAGGACTGAAAGCCCAGAACTTATTGGGGGGGCATAGCTGACCTTGAAACCAGTCCAAATACATGTCGTCAGGACTGTCATCCAGCACCTCAAAGAGGACTGCAGAGCAGCCGTCGGAGAGAACAAGAAACACAGTCAGAGAGCTGCTGACATGAAGTAGCAGCTGAAACTCCTTTCAGGTGTGGTTTTTT
>JAUZNJ010032156.1:0-13828 GCA_034780135.1 Jordanella pulchra | reverse complement strand
GATCTGCTGTGGTAGTAGAAGTGGTATATAGGTCTCTGGTAGAAGACCTGAGCTTGAGGATGATACAGATACCACCCTACAAAGGGTGAGAGAGTGAATTTCACCCAATATTGCATATTTTCAAACGTCACATTTTCTGAATTATATATAGACAACTTAGACTTCTACTTGTTTAATGACTACAAAATTGTCACATAATGTGCATTGAAGGAGTGTTTATGTTCCTTTTTTCCAAGGCAGGATCATTTTTTAGTATTAATTAGTTAAAGGGTACTCCAAACGTTTAAAAGAAAAAGCAGAGATGGATGTAATGCCATATCTCTTGTAGGATAAGAGGAATCTGGCTTGGGTTAAAATGTCATACAACAAACTAAAATGCTTACTTTTTCATTTCTATAAATTAAAAAAAAGTACCAAGTGTACAAAGGGTTGTTTAAAGACTTTGCATTATTTGTATGATACTAGAATCATTTAAAAAAAGAGCTTGTCTAAGGTGGAACAAATGCCAAAAATGGAAATAAATCGGTGCCTAACCATCTTCTAAATAAACAAAATGGAGTTTGAGCATTGTATTGTTTTGAAATGAGTGGAGCTTAAAAATAAGACAGTTAATTCAACAGTTTATGGTAAATATTTCTCATTTTATAAAAAGAAAACCCTAAAACCTAGAAAATTGAACTTGGAAATGTGTGCTCTTTTTAAATGCTTTTTTTCCCCTGGAAGTCTGCATAAAGTCAGATACCAGACAGAGAGCCCAGCTGAAAACTAAAGAGTGGATAACAGCTGAGAGAATAAAGCAAACGTGGGCGAGAAAAATCCCACAGCATCACCAATCTTCCAGCACTGCTGCTGGAAAAAGAGCAACGACTGAAACACGAGGTCATTGCAAACAACAAGCTCACACAGATACACACATGTATGCACAAAACACCCACAAATGCAAACTACAGCAGTTGCTCTTATTCATATCTCAGCAGCAGCATGATCTGGAGCCATTTGTCTGTCAGGAAACACAGGCACACAAACTCATACATACACCAAACCCGCAGCTGAGGTGAGCTTTAAGTTATTGGATCTTGTGACTGTTGTTCACACCATAATAACCAACAATTGCACACATGAAACACAAAAAGCATGGAGGAGAAAGGATTATTACTTTAGTGGCTGGAGAACAATTGTGTGATATTAGATCTGTGCCTGAGTTATCTTGGTTGTAATGCCTGTTGGCTTCTCAGACAGAGCCCTGCAGGCTTCTCTGCATGCTCTATGAAACTTTTCACTCATTGATCAAGCTGAAGAAGAGCAGAGCTCGTTTTCTCCTCACCTTCCTCTCCCAGCTGGTCGTAAACCACCCTTTTCTTTGGGTCGCTGAGTACCTCATAGGCTTCTGCGATTTCTTTGAATTTCTCCTCTGCATTTGGATCTGTGTTCTTGTCCGGGTGGAAACGCAGTGCCATGCGCCGATAGGCCTTCTTGATCTCATCCTCATTGGAGCCCTTCGCGATCCCAAGGGTCTTGTAGTAGTCCTTCCCCATAGCTGCACCTCTAAGGACTCAGAAGCCCCCCTTCTTCAGCTCAGACTGTGCTCTATCACTGGTAAGAAAGAATAATAGTTTCTTATGGCTACAGAATATGATTGAAAAGCAAATTGAAATCATTAATTCCAATGAAAAAGTTAAATTCATATTTCTTTTATTACAGAGTGATATACATTGAATCAAGTTAGAAGTTTCTCAATTTTTCACACAGTTAGCATAAATAATAAGACCAATTAGAGTTAAAAGAGGGGAAAAGATGCACATGTGGCGGGGAAAACCACACACTTCAGACAATAATGAAGCAAAGCCGTTTAAATGTTAAAAGTACACAGATGAAGGAGGAGAGGGGTGTGTTACATGAACAAACTGAGCTGCTCAGTGGTCTGAAATCCTCTTTTCAGAAGAAAGCAAATTCCAGATATATTTTAGATATTGTTGCTGTTTTCTCATTGAACATGTTTATACCAACAACCCAGAGTCTACAGGTGGAGAGACAAAGAGTCCAGTGTGGGGTTTCCAAACTCTACGCTGATGTAGGGAAGCCATGTCATCTGTTGGTGTTGGTCCCCTGCTTTCTCTACAGTCCACAGCCATCTACCAGGGAATTTCAGAGCACCTCAGCCTTCCTTCTGCTGACAAGCTGAATGGAGATGCTGATTTCATTTTCCAGCAGGACTTGGCACCTGCCCACATCGTCAAAGGAACTACGACTGGCTTTGATCAGCATGTTAACCATGTGACAGACTGGCAGGAAAACTGGACTGAATTAAGCTCGATAAAGAATCTATTGGCTCAAGAGGTAGATGAAAGACACCAAACCCAACAATCTAATAGAACAGAATCTTCTTGGTTTATTAGTTTTACTAAAGTATTATTTTAGTGTTACTGAGAATGTTTCTATATTTTTAGGCGAGATTCTTTCAGTTCAGCGCTGCTTCAAGTGGATGAACGGGGCTACTGCAGCTGAATGTTCCTATAGGTGTAAACAGTGCATGCTGGTTAGAAATTAGAAATTGTCCACAATTTATATCAAAATAAATTTCTTAATTTGGTGGATAATTATATAATTTTGATATCGATGTAGGAAAAATGTAAGCCAAGAATGCCTACAACAGATGCTTATACAAACTTATGATGGATATTTTGCAATGTTTAGAAAAATCCTCTAACATAACATTTAATAAATATTAGCTTTGAAAAACATAAACACATAAAACTGCATCAAAACCTGGAACATTAGTTAGTGACCAATCCTATGTTCATAGACTGTGATGTATATTGAAATGTTGAAAATGTGTGTAAAGTTCACATCACCAATATTGAATTAAACCATATCGCGATATATATTGATATTGAAATATTGTCCAGCTCTATTAGAAATAGACCGATACATCGGCTGATGTATGCATGCATTGGCCGATTCTTTAGTGCAGTGGTTCCCAACCTGGGAGCCACGCCCCCTAGGGGTGGCGCAGTATATTACAGAAGGAGTGGTAGGCGAGTACAAGTACGAGTTTTCTTTTTTTAAATTCATTTCTTGATAGCCATGTTGATTTTTTTTTTTTTATCAAAGTACAATAAACAGCTAAACTTAAAATAATTTTACTTTAAAGGTGATAGCTTTGGGGATTTAAAGCACATTGTTGTTTATTTTATTACAATTTTTAATTTACAGCTTTGGTTTGTTTTTCTTTTAACCATTAAAAAGCTTGGAGCAGGGTTAAAGATTGAAGTGGTCCAAAAATGTTATTGTTAACAAAAGGAAGACGAGGCTAAGCAAGAGAAAAGTTTGAGCACATTCAGCAGCCATGTCTAGAGATCACGTAAAGCGCATGCATTACTGCCCCCTCCATTTGCTATGCACTGATAATGTTTTGCTCGATTTTTTTTTTTCTAATTGTTTGTTTTCTGTTTAGAATGAGACTTGTGTATCATTTGTTATCATTGTTGTCATTTTTATCTTGTAAAAGGTGGAAGAAAAAACAAAATCGCCTCTATAAATTGGCCCAAAAAAAAAATCAGCCTAAAAAAATCGGCAGCACATATCAGGGATCATTTAATCAGTAATAATCTGATAATCACCTGATAATCAGATAACCTGATAATTAGCATTGTCCTTAAAAAGAACCTGTATCGGTTGATCTCTAACGCTGGTAAAGGCTTTGGCACTTGTAAAGTCCTTCCTTATCATAGCCCCATTTTCGGGTATTGAAAGTGCCTTTTCACAATAAGGATGCATGTTGTGTATTAACCTCAAGTTTCAATAGTTTGTGTAAATCATTTAAAAACAAATGCCTTTTTGTTTTTTATTTTGGACAAAAACATTTGTGAATAAAATATAGTTGTGTTAAATTTAGTTATAGAGGGCATAGTTGTATTGCCCCTGAAGAAGAAATTTTACTCTTGATAAAGAAATAAATGATGGCTGACAGCATCACAGTATTTTCACGGTGCTGCAATGAAGAGGTTTATAAAAGGTCTCTGAATGAGAGGTTAAATGGAGAATAAAGAAGAAACAACCAACTAAAGATCAGCCTGTGCAGATATAAATACAGCTTATTTGACTTCCAACATTGCTTAACTTGAAGCCTTGAATAAAGCCCCAACTTTCCGATTGATAGAAGACTATATCTTTTCACTGATGAACAAGAATCAGCACTATTAGAGTAGGTACATAGCAAACCTTTCACAATATAATTACAAAAACATGAGTGGTCCTTCAAAATAAAAGCACCTCATGTTTACTGCAATAAGGAACTCAACATCTACAGGTATTGACTAACTTCTAGTTCAAAAGTTAGCACACAGCTTCTCTTAATAAACAACCAATCAGTCTTGAAATCTGGGTGGGTGGACTCAGGCCTGAACCCTCAGAGGCACATACAGACAGTAACAAAGTCAGCTTTCTGTCACCTGAAGAACATCTACAGGATTAAAGGAATAATTTCTCAGCAGGACCTTGAAAACAAATATATGCTTTCATCTTTAGTAGAACTGATTACTTCAACACTGTCTTCACAGGTCTGCCTGAAAGTCAATCAGACAGCTGCAAACGATCTAGAATGCTGCTGCCTGCATCCTCACTAAAACTAAGAAAGTGGAGCAAATCAGCAGAGACTTGTTGTTAGTATATCAAAAACCAAGTCTTCTCAGGTCTCCTGGCTCAAGTCTACTCTGTACAGCTAGAAATACAACCAAACATGGAGAAGCAGAGTTTAGTTCCTATTTTCCACTAGTCTGGACATTCTGAAAATTGTAAAAGTGCTGAAACAATTGGTTGCTTTAAATCAAGATTAGAAAATGCATTTGTTTACAATGGACTTTAAATATGCGACCTAAACATTATTAGTTAAAGTTTATAGCTCAACAATGCTTTGTTTCTTTTTATTCTCTTTAAATATTTGTGTTTCCTTTATGCCACTGTGTTGTACTTTTTTTTTGTCCCATGAACAGCACTTTGAATGACCATGCTATTAAAATCTGCCTTGTGTTTTCTTTTGAACTTATATGAAATTTGTATTTGCAATATGATCAATGTAACATTCGGTTAAGTAAAAAAAAACTAATCCAAAGCTGCTTATTGCTTTTTGATCAGTAAAGAAAAAAAGTTTTCAAAGAAAAAGACATTTAGGTTTGTGTCGGTGCAATTATTGTGTTAAAGTGAGGATATAAGCATAAGAATAACACTAAATGATTCAAATTCATAGAACAACAATGCAATAGCTTGATTTTTAACTATTAAGCGCCTAAAACTTGACTTGTAAAAATGACATTTGAACAAACTTCCTCCTATTCTGTAATCTCCTAAATTGGTAATAATTTTAACAGGCTTAGCTGGTGGTCAGAGCCCAAATGAAAATATACTTAGGGCCTCAAACAACAGTAGGCCGGCCCTGGTTCCGACTGAGATGATTTAAGTGATATGTTGGGAACAGAGAGTGCTGGTTTCATCAACTGTTGCCATGGTGATATGGTGCTGATGCAGACTGAGATGGAGAGCAGAGGAATCCCCTTCATCTCACTGTAACCAAGAGGGCTTCTCCTGGTCAACTCTGAATGGCAATGCTGCTCTCATTTCCTTTCAAACCACCTCCTCCTGGACTGCAGGAGGAGTTTCTGCAGTAAAAAAGGAAGGAAATCAACCAACTGCAGACCCCGCTGATAAACTACCATTCCCATTGTGTTAACCAGGCTTATGGGCAAGAGAGGATCCCATCACTGCAGTGCTTCTGTCTCCAGAGAGAAAATCTTTTTTTTTTCTTCTGGTGCCTTTGCTTATAGGAACAGTTCCAATTTGCGAAGAAATGCCAAAAATATAGCCCACTAATCCGCTATTTTTCCCGATTAATGCATGCCCCTATATAAGCAAACAGTGTATGTAGAATAAGTGAAGACAAAGCCCTACCAGAAAGCCCAGTCAGTGAGGAATCAGATCAGCATGGTCCGGCTTCCTCCAGCCTGTTTCTCCACTCCTTTCTTCCCTTCAGCCCCGCTGTCTGCCCCGCCGCTCCGGTTCCGTTGCCTCCTTATAATAACCTGACGTCAGGACGCAGCACCGACCGGCGGGGATCACAGGTTTGGAAATAAACCAGTGACCAAACGCTGAGGTCCGCCCGCCTGCCAGAGGAAAACCTCAGAGCCAAATCTGTAGCAGAGCCGTGATGACGATGGGGGAGCTCAAGCAGACACAGAAACACAGAAATGTGTTTTGATCCAGATTTCTTTCTATGGTTTAAAGGCGTCAATAACTTAAATCCACGATTATGAAACCAGTCATAAAGGGTCCTTCAACTGGATTAAAAAGCATATCCTTACCAACCCACTAAATGACGTGCCCCTTCCTGAACGTGTGGATGAAATGTGGAGACTGTTGAGCAGACCAGACCCAGCCCCCTCAGCCGGTCAGCAGGGGCCGGATGATTTTTTTCCCTTTCTTTTGGATCTCTTCGAGCCACTCACAATAGACCCCAACTTTTGCCAAAATGTTAAATCTATGCATTATTACTTTCTCTGCTCTCATATTTTGGCCAGGTAGTCAGTTTGAGTTCACTCAGCAGAGACAGAAAGGCGTTTGGTTCCTAATTAAAAAATGATGACAAAAAATAAAAAAATAAATAAATAAATACAATGTAGGTGTGCGCTGATACAGTCGTGCCTGGTATGAGTCATGAGATGACTCCATTCACACCCGCATCTTCACCCTCTATCTCTGTAAGAGCAGCAATTATCAAATCACAGCATGGAGACACATAATCATCCAAATCTTTACAGTATGGCTTCCTCTTACTTTTATTTCATGCATTTAATCCAACTAACTTTCTGCTCCCAAGAACCTTCCAGCGAGCCTGATGTCAGCAGACTTTGTAAGTGCAAAAATGCACCCAATCTTTTCCTTCACGTGGTAATCACTAAGGCTACTGCCAGCTCACCAGAAAAAGTCCAAGGATCCAATCCCAGTTTGATTTTTCCTGCACCGAGTTTGCATGTTCCCCCCATGCATGAGTGGGTTATCTCCAACTTCCTCCCACAGCCCAACAATATGACTTGACAATAGAGGTGGTCAGTAACTAGTTACATTTACTTGGGTTACTTTTTGACAAAAATGTACTTTTAGAAATAGTTTTACTGCACTATACTTTTTTACGTTTACTTGTGCAGGTGGAAAGCAAAATCACCACCACTGTTGGGCCTGGTTTAAGATACTGCTAACAACAAACTCTTCAAATCAGAACTCAGTCCTACACATGCATAGCAGTAAAACTCCAAACCCCCACTTAAAATCTAAGTTTAGAAGCCCTGCTAAAATAACCAAGCCTTGACCCTTGGGAGGGAACTTAAAAAAGAGAGGCTTGCATGAGGACTCTTTTATAAATATACTGTGCAACAATTAAAGCCAGGGACACCATTAAAGCCTGTTTTTGAATAAGCTGTTTAAGAAGTTCTGCAGTAGATTGTGACCTTCAACAATTGTCTCCATTATACCTCAAATATAAATGCTATACCCTCTACCAACTTTTCCCAAAAAATCTATTTACTTCACAAAAAATAGAAGCAGTAAAATCACAGCATGGTGAAGCAATTTATACATGGAAATCAGTAATCAATGTTATTTTCCCTGTTGTCTAAAACTTGAATACAATCCACAAAATAAATTAATGCTTTATTGCAGCAGCACAACCCCACACTATATGAGTCCATTTAATGATCAGGCTGGGAATCACAATTTGAGAAAACAAACACTTGTTTGTTTTTCTGATCAATTCCTTTAAACACATGTAACTGAAGCTAATTGATTGATACACAGTGTTTTAGTTGATCGGAGGTCAATTTTCTTGTAGCCACTGGAAACAACATTGGATGATGAAGCCAGTTTATGCTACCATCATGAACTTCCCAGTCTTAGAGTATTAGAGCAAATAATCACATCTCAGCAGTTCAGACTGCTATGACACAAAAGATTAATATGCAAAAATGCACATCATACCGACTTGTTAAGTATGGTCAAAGTTCTATGATGCTGTGGGCCTGATTTTCTTTTACAGCCTGTGAGAAGTTACGTTTTTAGTCATGTTTCTGTAAAATCCCATCATTTAAAAAAGAAAAAGTAAAACCTGGATATGTCCCAAATAAGCTGACCTATTGGAACTAACCTGTTGACCCAGTAAAGGTTTTAAATGTTAGTCTGGGACTAATATTAGCTAAATATGACACGTTACTTCTATAGAGGCTCTGACTCATCAGTCCCCTTATCCAGAAATGAGTCAACACAAGCTTTCTGAGCAAAATGTTCCTTTTATCAGATGATTTTCGTTCTTGTTTACAACTGATATATTTGCTGCTTGGAACAAAGTACAATGAAAAACTCCAGAGGGCGAAATATTAAAATAATTCCCTTTGGCTTAATCACTGCGATCTCTCCTGATATAAATAACAACCAGCCTCTCCCCCTTCTCAGAAAAAAATAGCATCACATTAGAACAGCACCGGTGAAGGTCTGAGTCATTATTGATGACTTTTATCGTTAAGTGCTCATGAAGGTACACTCAGCAGGGTGAAGTGCTTCTGCTCTGATTGGTTGATGCCAGAGGAAGAACTAAACAGAGAAATAAAGACTCATTTAAGTTTGAGTCACTGGCGAGGCGAGGAGGTGTGAGAAAGGTGGGCGTCTGAATGGAGGAGTCTGTCTGACACACGCAGATATGCTGCAATCAGACACATGCACACACAAGGCTTAGCATTCAAAACAATGTTAACTTGTAGAGACTCTGCTGTGTGGATGGACACAGTCCCTGTGTTTTGGCAGCAGGAAGGGACTTCAGCTGTCAAAGAGAAACAGCTATTCAGCAGCAGAGCTTCATTCATGAAGCCTCGTCTCATTCTATGAGACTGAATTGGTATGAGGGAATCGTCACAAAAACTTAAATATTTTTCTGCATAAAGTGTCACGGAGTGGCTGTTTTAACCCAAAGAGACACTAGTTTGGGTTAAATATGGACAAATTTTCAATTATTTTGAAGTTCTCTTGAGCTATAAAAGATCAGTAAAACCTAAATATATTTATTTTGATGTACAAATGAAGAGAAAGAAAGAGCAGAATAAACCAGGGTACGAAGAAGAACCAATGAATGAGGGGCCACAGACCCCCAGGTCCAGGTCTCTGTAACTAGTTTTAGAAGACAGACCCACATCAACAATAATGATGTGAATGTAGATTTCTGAAGAATTTTAGAAACTAAACAAGCCTTGCTAATTAAGGTGGGCTGTAACAGCACCCTCTCTCACTCATTAATGGCATGAGTTCTTGCATAAGTGATCATCTTTCAGAGAATAAAACCATGTTTCTGTGTCCTGATGACTAGTGATCAGTGATGTGAGTTCATTCACATGCTGCTCTGAGTGAGCGCTGAGAAAGCCTGGGAAAAGCTACTCCTGACCTGACGCCGCGTTTGCACACTGACAGAGGAATGTGCAAGACAGCCATGTGTCTGCCAAGAATCTCAGCAATTGCTCCTCTGAGAACGTGCCCATGTACGCAGTGTGTGCGACACAAACTAAAACTAAAGAGCAAAGTTTTACTCTGATCCAAACTACTTTGGTGTACCGTACTTCACCAAGCAGAGCTGTGAGACGGCAGAACAGACGGTGGAATAAATGGTGAGAGACAAACAAACCCGGGCCAAAACAGAACACTCTGAGGCTATTTTCGAGACATAAGAAGAGGGAGCGATGAGTGTCTGCAAGCATCTCCCACCTCCTCCACCCGTACCAATCTCCTCTCTCTTCCGTCCTGTAACCATAGAGACCACTGGTTCCTGAGCAGAGGTTTCTCTCTGGCAGACGTGTTGGTGTCAAATGAGGATGCTGGATGGAAGTATGCACACAAAAGCACATCGCTCCATTTAGAGACAGCCCCCTGATTTTTTTCCTGTATAAAAAGTCTCTTTGTAAATTGAGGACATGTACTGTACATCAGGAACAATAACAGCATGTGAAAGAGATTCACATTACAGCATGTCAGAGAAGGAAGCTGTTAGCTGCACAAACACTAGAACGATTTGGTATTGAAGAAGAGATCTTATTAAAACATTGATTCCCAAACTGAGAAACACCAAAAGAACAACAGGGTTTGTATATTGCTAAAATACAAATAATATGATAAATAAAACCACATATACGTATCGCCTGGGTTGACCACTCTCCATTGTTAATGTATTGGGTGTTTGTGAAGAAAAGCCACAATTTGTCTGTGGCTCAGACTTCAGTAAAACTTAAATACCTCCCTCAGATTAGCTCCTTATCTAGAAATAAACCCCAACATTTCCTGCTTGAACATTAAAAGAATATTATGTCTGTAACTGGAAAACATGATTTTCCTGCATTTTACAAGAAAAAACTTAAGTTAGCTGAACTTTCAACTTTTGAAATAACAACTTAAAAGTATAGGAACTGGTGACTCATTTGATAAAGTTGAAGATTAAAACTACATTGTTTTTTCTGAGCTGACAAAAATTGTTGTCCTAATATTCAACACTTACATATAAGTGTTTGTACCCACCAGTTTTTCAAGTTTATACAACTAAAAAGAGTTTTTCAGCTTAAAAGAAAAATGCCCTTTCTTTTTTACAGTGATGACGAAGCCTAAATTAATTGCTGCAGAGAGCTCATATGTTGACCTGAAATTCTACCTTAGAGATGAGGTCGCAGGTTCAAATCCTGGCCCTACTTTCTGAAATAAAAGCCACTAGAGCCTAAAATAAAACTTGGCACTGAGGCTTTTATAGTGATCTTAACAAAACCTTGACTGTAGAAACGATCCTCATAAGCCCATTATGATCTGAATTAGTGTCCAACTATCTAAATGGCTTTTAGAAGCTTTAAAGTTAAATGTTTAGCCCTCCAGTTAAGGCATCTTTTTTTTTTACAATCTCCTGGTTTTCTGGCTCTCTTTTAAAATACTGAACCATCAGGGTTGATGTTATGCATGTTAAGTACTTTCTGGGATAATTTATCTTGATGGAAACTAACATTTTACAAGTAAGAACAATAAGTTAACATTGTTTTGTTCTGTCCTTAGGCTTAGGCCTTTAGGCTTTATCATAGAAGGACAGGGAGGACGATAGGAGGTCCTGGATTGGCTGAAATCTACCCGGCCCCTTCTGTGTTACTGTTGGCAGAAGACAAAACAAGGAATGCAGGAAACCACTATCTAAGCATCTGATTGCAGGCAAAGACAATTTGAACACAGGAAAAGACATTTCTTGAACAAGGAGGAGAGATGCATCAGAGTATGGAGAGAGCACAGAGGAGATGGGGGAGACAGGCATTAGAGAAAAAATAAATCAGGCATGATGCATCATATAGAATATGAATCTGATTACTTTGTTTTAGGTCTTTCTTAGCTTAGATTAATCTGCACATCATCGTTTCAAGCTGCTGATTTTATTCATGTTATTATTAAACCTAACTTGAAGCTGATCATGTTTCTTCTATATTTTCTAACCATTAAAACTAGTTTTAATGTGTTTGAAAAAAAGTTTATAATCAGACATTGTTTGGAGAAGTTCTTGTAAAAGCATTCAAACCCAAAGACAGTTCAAACAGGCAGCTTCATTTTCATCCTTACTGCAAATCAACAACTAAGATGTTAGAAACTTGGACCCAATTCCTGCTCCCACAGGACTGTGATCCAAACATATCAAAGCCAGTTTCGATGTTTCTCAAACTTAAGCTGATAAAACATTTGAAGACTGTGGGTTTTAGGGAACAAAACATTTCAAATGAACATAGTGATAAAAAAAAGGGGTTAAAGAACCAAACTTAATTATAGCAGACTCACTGCTGATTAAAGATTAGAGAAAAGACCTTAAATAATTCAGTATTGACTAAATTGAGTGTTCGCCTTATTAAAGACATCAATTTAATATAATAGTTACCATCATGGTTAGTGTCTGTAAACTTTTCAAAGACTAAATCTCTTGTAATTACGTCCTGGTATGACTTGTATAATGGTCATTTTAGAGCTTATAAAGAAACAGACCCCTCTCATTTTGTAGGTTTAAAGGTTATTTACACCCTGAGTCTCTTTCCCTGTTAACTTTCCTGTTAACTTTCATGAGTCTCAGAAGCTCCATATTTTATAAAACAAGTATGGTCTTAAAACAGCAAGTCAAAATCAAAACACAGCAATGATACATTCAGTCAACTTTATTTACTTGTCTTGCCTCCACAGTGCAGCTCCCCCCCCCCCCGCTGCAGGGCTCCATCAGTGACTCACTCAAAGAAAAAGCTCTCCACATTAACAGTCCCTGTTTAACACAGACATTGGTAATACAGTGATCTCCAGGCTGCTGAAGAGCAGCTCCACTGTTCTTGCGATGGCACAGAGAAACAGGAGGGTGGTTTAATGTTAAAACAGTCACTCAAGTCTGCAGTTCTGTTAATGTCAAATCACATGAAAGCTCATTTTCTTCCCCCCTCCAGAAATACCTGGAGCATTAGCTTTCTGAACTCCACTGAGCACACACTGCTTTATAAGGAAGCCAAATGGCCGGGCACACTGAAGGTGGTGCTCAGTGTGCTTTTGCTCGCTGCAATTTCAGGACACACATGGGTGGAACCGGGGTTTTGGTGAAATGGGCAAAAAAAAAACAAAGCAAAAAAACTATTCTTTGGCAACTACAAATAGAGCACTTTTGGCTTAGCATTAACACACAAAACATGTTTACATTGTACCTAGAGCCGAGGGATTCAGGTTGATCGAGAGCAAAGGAGTCACATAAGGACATAAAAACAGACACACCCCTTTTTAAGAACATACTACTAAAATGATCGCCCTATTAGATCTGTCCTTCCAGTAATCTGTGGACGCCTTCATCTTTTTGTCTGCTGAGATTCCATATGTTGGTGTGAGACTCACACCTACAGTCCAGTGATGATTTCTGATTAGTAAATGCTGCTTCAATAAATATACGCCTCTCTAACTCATTAAGAATACATGCTGCAAGCAAACTGATGAGGCGGGAACATACGGGACAAAAAAGTAAAGTGCTAAAACTTTTGAAATTGGCACAAAATAAAATGTCTGTATTTCTGTCAAGCTTCATGATTTGTCACAAGTCAGAATAATAGAAGTCTTCAGGTTCGGTGTCACTACTTGGGAACTTTGTGCTCATTTATATGTTCGTCTCCACAGATGTTTACTCTCCCTTATTTTACCAGAAAAGTGGTTCATATTTTCAAGCTCTTGCCAGGGCAAAAAGTCAAGGTAAACGGATGACGTGCAGATATCCGAGGTCTGGGTACAGAAGGTTGACCAGCAGCGCCAGGAGGCGGGGTCCATCTTTGATGCAGTGTCCTGGGTAACGGATGAATTGGATTGCCTTATTTAAAGCCTCCTGTTGCTCAGCGTACTGCTTACTGCTGCACATGGTCTCCAACATCCCCAATGTCTGCGTCCACAGAGGGACAAATCAATAGATCCAAGTTAGGTTTAAGGTTCAAAATATTACAGAGTAGCATAAATAAAGCAGCGGTTGTGCCAACCTGTTGTGCTTTCGGAGAAAGTTGTAAATCTGTGCTGGGTTGGAGTCGAAGCTCGGTCTCTGATGGCACCTGGATGGACAGGAATGCTGCAAGGCTGCGGACCACCACCCTGAATCTACACAGAAACACGTGTTTTACACACGGTACCAAACCTCTAGGGAAAAATCTAACACTTTTTTTTTTTTTTGAGCTTTTTTACGGCACTAGTGGCTCGTTTTTCTGACAGTAGGCTGACAGGAAAGGGGGTA
>JAUZNJ010032155.1:0-13829 GCA_034780135.1 Jordanella pulchra | reverse complement strand
CAATACGAGCTTTCTGTATGAAAGTCAATCTCTAAGTGCCTGGAACCAAGTACCTGTAGTTGTTTGTGAAAAGTGCATTTGTGCATGTAAAATTTATCCAAAGAAAGAAATGCTTAATATTGGTTGTGGAAAGCCGATGACGCACCCCGCGAGAGTGCAGAGACCAGCGCCGGGAGACCCAGAGCCCCAGACGCCCAAGGGGACCCCAGAGCGAAGGCGCCAAGGAGGGGCCGACCCAGACCATCCGACCCCAACAAGGGAGGACGAGAGACAGCCCAGAGGAAGTCCCGCAGCCACTGCAATGCCGGAGCGCCAGGGAGCCGCGGGGACGAGAGAGTATTTCACAAAGGAGAATTGTGAATAATTCTCCTTTGTGAAATACTTTCCAGCTGTTCCAGAGGAGTTCCTTGAACAGAGCCGGCCTTCTTTATTAGTTTGTTGAGCTTTTTTAAGCCATTTGCTCTGATGCTGTTACCCCAGCAGATGATGGAGGCAGAGATCACACTCTCCACAACAGTCTTATAGAAAATATGCAGCATCTTTTTGCAAACACCGAAGGACCTAAACTTCTTTAGGAAGTCCAGTCTGCTCTGTCCCAAGGTATTTATACTCCTCCACCATCTCCACATCCTCACCGATTATGTTAACGGGATTCAACTTGTTCCTGTTTCTTCTGAAATCTACACACCACGTTTCCACACCATGCAACAAAGCTGTTCACCAGCTCTCTGTACTCAGTTTCTTGTCCATCTTTGAGGCACCCAATTAGGTCAGAGGTGTAGAGAGTAAAGAGGAATGGTGAGAGTACGGTCCCCTGTGGTGCACCTGGGCTGCTGACTACTTGATCACATTCAGTCTAACAAACTGTGGTCTGTTTGTCAGGTAGTATTTGATCCAGGCAATGGATGATGCCTCCAATTCAATTCAATTGATTTTTATTTATATAGTGCCAATTCACAGGACATGTCATCTCAAGGCACTTTACAGAGACAATTCAATCAAATCACACAGTAACATTGGTTCAAAGTTTTCTACCTAAGGAAAACCAGCTAATTGCAACGACTCATTGACTCGACAGCAATCCCTCACACCAAGCATAAAAGTAACGTCAGGGGAGAGGAAAAACTCCCTTTTAACAGGAAGAAACCTCCAGCAGAACCAGGCTTAGTGTGAGCGGCCATCTGCTGAGGCCGACTGGGGTTCAAGGAGACAGAAGCAGTAACACAGAAAGAAGCAGAGATATAAAAGGTAACTGTCATCCATCTCCACAGGCGGAACCGTCCATGAAAGACACAGCCAGGCAGAGAAGCTCTAAGCCAGCTCCCGTGTCAGAGGATGAAAGAGAGCACATCCAATTAGTCACAGTAAGAGAAACAGGACTACACTGAAAAAAGGCCTTCCTGGATGGAAGTAATGGCTGAAGTAATGTTGCCACCAACTTCAAGGTCTCCACTTGGCCTCACTCTTTTATGTCTAACTGTGTCTATCTCCCAAAACAACCCTGAGCCTCTTGTACGACTAACTGTGTCTGTTCTCTTTAATCCAACAGACCTTAAAAACTTTCTCTGAGCTTCTGTTAAGCTACTGTGCTAGATGAAGCTACTAAAGCAACAACCACTGCTGCAAACCATTTATTTTGTCTTCTTTGAATATGCCCTGTCTTCTTAAACCCTGTGGCAGTTGATCACCTAGACTGAACCATGTTTTGCGGGGGCTTCTAACCTGTATTTTGATGTTGCCACAAGCATGCACAGTCTGAGGGATTGCTGCAAAGTCAGTGGCAGAATGCAGGCAACTATCCATTGTCACTACCATACACGCTCATCCAGTAAAAAGGGATGTCTGAAAGTTAATGACCAAGTGCAGTTCACCAGGTTCATTTGATTTAACTTCTTCACAAATCGGACTGCATTGTTTGTCTTAATTGCTCAGGGACAATATTTGTTGTGCATTAGAATAAAAAAACAAACAAATTTGGTTTAACTCGAAAAAGAAAACTTCAAGTGTTCACTTCGGGGCCCTGCTGTTGTACTCCTCATCTTCTGTGTCCATGGAAACAGGAACCTTTGAGAAAGGAGTGTCAGGCACTCCAGACGTTTCCTGCTTCACATCTTAACTGATACAGGCTATTCCTCTTCCTCTGAGTTCTCCAGCTGTGATATGGTACTAATGAGGAAGGAGCAGGCCGTACTGAAGTCCCCCCGTCTGAGGATGTCCATCAAACAGGTTTGTATCGGAGCTGTTGACCTCTCACCAGGGTGATGTGATATTTGAAGTTGGCAGTTTGTGAGATATCACAACTTCATTTGGACTGAAGCAGTTTCCTTACACGATGCACATCCTCTGCACTCATACAAAGCACATAAAGCTGCAGGCAATGGTTACTTAGCTCTGGGATCTTAGCGCCTACTATATGTCAACAAAATGAAAAATAGTTCAGTTTCTTACAGACATATTTTTTAGTAATAACTAACTTTAAAACCCTCCCAGTTTGGTAAACATCTAGAAAGTGAAACAGTTGGCTACATATAGAGACTGAAATCTGAGAGGCCCTCGTTATCGTTTTAAATGCAGTACAGATTTAATAATGTAAGGTGATAAGCCAAAGACACCTGATCTGATCTGACAAGCCACCAGTGGAAAAACAGAATGTCCCAAAATATCATGTTTTAGAGACAAATGCATGTTAAAGCTTGTCCTTACCTAAAATAACACGCCTCCAATGATGTAAATGTGATCATGTTGCCCGTGTAGAATGGTTCCTAGTTCCTTTAATTCAATTAATAACATTACCCTCCTATGGTCAACACATGTTAAACTGTAAAAGAGTCAAGCTGATGTCTGTGTCAATCTAATTAACCGACTGATTAAAACACCTTATTGTCAACCCTTCACTCACTCATCCAATTAATTAAAATTAGATGTTCCTATAACTACCATGGCCACATGTGTATAAAAAAGCAAGCCTCTTAGGCTGCATCCACATGTAGACAAAAATGCTCATAACTCTAGGTAAGGTTTCTTAAGCTAGGGTGGAAGTGCATCATGGGTTTCCATAATAACATCTATACGAATATTGCTCGTAGTTAGGAAGGAGCTCCTCTTCATTTAGCACAGGGACCTCCTCACATTCTTAGCCACTGCCAGGAGCTATAAGGTTGCCCACAATCCTTTGTGTGATAAAACCAATAGGCACAGCCCCACTCATGGTCTGTCTATGTCATATACTCTGTGCAATGCTAATATTAATATGTTTTGGGTTTTATAATTGAGAGCTTTGGTTTATTACACTTATTATATTTTTGTTTTTTGTAGCTCTTTTCTTAAAGTCTGTAGTCCCAGTTTTACCAGCCATTCGTGTGTGTGTGTGTCCATAATGTAATGAGGTCAGTGAGGTTGGGGCCTGTTCAGATTCAGAAAGTCTTCTGTAGTTCCTTTCCTACCTGGATAGTGTTCTAGCTGTTGGCTCTGAAAAAAGTGAAGGGATGGGATCTCGAACAGGAGGAACAGTTTAAGGTATTCGGATTGGTCCACTGCTTGGCACCATTGTTACTACCAATTTCTAAGGCTCCATACGAATCACTCAAATTGTAACTCCTGTTACTAGCTTCATCCATTCTGCTTTTGCGGGTCAACAGTAAAAACACTGTTCAGGTTAAGAAAGAAGTTCCACATTGCTGTGCTGAATGCAGACAGCCTTCAGCCCTATGGACGGCATTTTGCAGCTGTCATACTGGGACTGCAGCTTTCTATAAAGGAGCTAAATAATACTAAAGTTGCTCAAATACATAAAACAGATGAAACTCTCCATTATAAAACCTAAATCATGTGAATGTGAGGACACTGCCATGTGGATTGAGTGCCTTCCCCACACTCATTGTGGGTAACGATATAGTTCCTAGAGGCGGCTAGCAATGTATGCTATGCTACAAGCATTTACGCTAGCAAGCATAAAGCTTCCTGATCCTTGGTCCTTCCTGAATGTTGAGCGCAGAGGCGTAGCGATCCATAGATATCCATAGTAAAGCTAGATGTCTCATGGCCCAGACTCCTCGCCGGCGGCCATCTTACCACAGTCAGCGGTCTGGACTGGATGTGCTGAACGGAGTAGGAGGTGAGTGATCTGAACATACTATAATACCCAGGTCTCACCAAAAACATAAAAAAATTTACACACCGTTTGGTTTCTTTCAAACGTTATTAACGTGGTTATAGTTTTGGGTGGTTGAATCTCTTTAAAGTGCCGCTTTATAAAACGTACTTGTGCTAGGTTAGCTAGCCTAAGTTACTTTGACTAGTTGTGAGACCACCAAGGTTTTACTGCAACCAATAACGATTTCGGGACAAAGTTGTCTTAGTGATGTTTGGCTGGGGAGCGTTTCCCAAAACTATAGCTGCAATTTTCCATTGCTATGGCTCCTTCTGCCAATTGCTACTGGAAACAGGTACTCACTTATTTTGGTTGTTTGAAGTTATTTCCTTCCAATTCTGGAGGGACTTTAATAAATTCATCACTGATTTTATCTTTCCTAATTTTCTTCCTGACTATAAGAATGTTCTTTTTGGTCTCCATACTTCTAATAATAACAATGGTGGTGCTTTCTTCTTTGTAAATATGTTTTTATTCACGGCTAAATTTCCTATACACAATAGCAAATTTACCCACAGAAAGCCTGAATTCTTTTCGCTGAAAAATATATGAAGACGATTTCTTCATTGAACATCACCAAAGCTCTTAAGACAATTAACATCTGTAAATCTTTAACTCTCTTTGCTGGAAGCACACCCCTACATGTATGTTTATATTTCATTTAATATGTATTTATGTATATAATCATAATTTTATTTCATTTATTTGTGTTATTTATTTTTAAATATTTATTTTTTTACTATTTTAAGTATTATTTCTTTCATCCTTTCCGTTTGGTTTTTCTTTAAATTGTGTGGTATTTATTTATATTATAATTTCATTGTGATTATATATTACTAAAAATTCGATGAAAATAAAATAGAACTAAATTTGAATATGTATGATGTATTTATAGGGTCAGATAATAGTGAAGAAACGGGGAGAAGATATACGACTTGTTAAAAGATGTAAATCAGGAAAATATCAAAAAGACAGACTTTCAGCGCTGCCATCAAATTTATTGTCTACCTTGAAATAACCTTGGCCACCCTCTGCCCCCCCCCAAAAATAAAAGTCTGGCTCCGCCACTGGTTGAGTGATAGTGAACTGCATTGGAATAACACCTGTTATGGAGACTACAGATGCACTTCCACTATGTTTTAAGTGTCCTTACCGATTTGAGATATTCAGATTGAGCCTAAGTGTGACATATACCTGTTTTTTTTAGAAGTGGGCTGATGATACAAGCAACTTAGATACATTTACAAAGAGGAAATCTGAATGTTTTATCAAACCAAGAGATCCACATCAGCCAATGAGGTCCATTAAAAAAATGAATGTGGGAGTTCTTGATGCACATGCTTGAATGGCCTCAGCCCAATAGAACACCTGAATTATAGAGGAGACTGTGCGCCAAGGGCTTCTCAGTCTATGATGGCACAAAAACGACATCAGGAAGAATGGACAATAATAATTCCCATGAACACGCTCCTAAGCCTTAGGCCAGAAGAGTTGAAGGTGTAACGGCTGCAAATGGTGAACCAACAGCACACTATGGATATATCAGAGTTGAGGTAAGCAAAATACTTTTGAGAATATAGTATATAAAAGACTGAAATCATCGCTCTGATATGGTAACACTGGTCTCCTTCATATTACTTTGCCACCATTATGCCTTAAATTTAAGGAACGTTCTGTTCTAAATATTGAAAGGAACGGTTTCCTCAATTAGAAAAAACTTCATTGTGAGGGTTTTAGGTTAAAGTTTCTAAGACAAACTAGAAACCAAAGCATGCAGTCAAATGTTAGGGAACCAAGAAACAAACCTTGAGGACACCCAGTGCATTGGCGGAGGTGGTTTTCCAGTGTGGACTGATTGTGATTTCTGTGTGGAAGCTTTAAATTCAGTAATGAGAGCCACATGCGTTCAGGCCAATCAAGAGCAGTTTCTCTATTAATCAGAAGCATTTTACGGTTTATGTAAAATTGGATATGTTTACCATGAATGTCCGTTAAAGTCACCCAGTCACATGCTATGACTATCCCAAAGTCCATAAGGTTGTGTTAAAAAAAAACGTCGATGGTGAGCCTTCATCCTAAAATGTAGCTCTGAACAAAATTTTTTGCACCTGACACAACCTGGACTGTGTACTGTCGCCATCTACTGGCAGTACTTACTCACACATCCACAGACTTCGCAGCTTTAGCACCTGCTTTAGTGACCACCAAGGTTCATATTTTTTTCCCCAAGTGCTGCTTTTACCTCTTGGCATTAGTTAGTTAGTTTAAGTATGTTCGTAGTTGATCTTGGGCTTTTTTCTAAACATAAACTGGGAGTTGCTCTGACCCAGAACTGCCTTGTTTACTAATTATGCACAAGATCATACCTCCAGTCTTGCTGTAATAAATGTATAAAACACATGAGTTTATGTGTGAAATACAAAAATAGATGAGAATATTATGATTCGTAGCCTTTGGATGCTTAAGCTATTGGTGTATACATTCATAAAGCCTGCTACATGACTTTGTACTTTGTTTGTCCTTCCATTCAATAATAAAAATACAATAAATAGTTCTGCCATAAACAAAATACAATAAAAATTGGTGAAAATACTGATCTTCAGTTCTGACCCTGAGTGAATAAGGATGAGATTTGATTCGAATGAGAGGAAAACAACTAAGCACAGATCTAAGGAATGAGTGTGAGAATAATAATAAAGCTGAATGTTTTCTGATTTCTTTTCTTTTTAAAGCTGGAGACTGAAGGAGAAGTAATATTTGACCTCTGGAAGACATTCTGTTTGTTATTAGCTATATTTGATCCATTAAAAAACAAACCTGGAGAAAGTTGGAGATAACATTCAGCTGGTTTCTGTGCTGGGGTTTGTTTTGTTTTACTGCTTTTTTTTTTCTTTCAGTCAACAAAGTTTGATCACAAGCATGATACAATGTGGGATGTGTCAATCAAAATTACTTTTTGTTCCTTTTTCAAATCTGTAATAGAACAGAAAACTCACACTTCAACTAAAAATCTTCTCAAATATTAGAAAGATATTTTAAGTGGAAAAACTTGTTTTTTTTTGCCACAATGTCGGAATTATATTTCAAAACAAAATAATTGCCATGAGAGATAATTGTTATGGAGATATCATCAGATGAATAACACATTTGTTCCAGCGGGGGGCTTCGCTCTCTGTAATTGGTGTCCTACATGGTGGTTAAGTGCTGGAAAATTGTCGCAGCCCATACTGACAATAGTTCAATCAAACAGCGGCACCTCTACAGTGTTTCTATGTTTGAAGAATGGACAAATCATGAAAAGCTTTCCAGCGGCGGCCTAAAAAATTGTCATTTTATTTTGATTTTTTGCTCAAAAACAAGTCACAGACAAGTCAGGAGTGTTACATTTTATTTGGTCATTTCTTTTTCAGCTTTTTTTTCCTCTCCACAGGTTAAAACCCACTGTAATTGTTATGAGAAATAAAAACATTTGTCACATACTGCATACAGAAATAATACTCTCAACGCACGGTAAAAACAAGATGATTCAGGCCCAGCCCAGTGCGAGATTTTACCAAAGTAAAGATGAGTTGAGGGGGAGTTTTAAAAGGCCTGAAGGTCTCAGAAACCTTCAACTCGCATGAGCAGAGACGGTCGGTGGGCCCCGTGACGACTGGTGTGTCACATCGCCGAGGTGGAAACGATTCTGTTCCAACAGAAGGCAAAGGAGAGATGATGCATGTCTGCAGTTTGAAAAATAAAAAAACAGCCCCGACTTCCACTGAGTGGTTTCACACATTTCTGTTTATGATTTTCCCCCAGATGCTCAAAAAGCACTGAACTTATAACCCCCAATACCAAGGAGACGTTTAGACCCTGCAGAGGAAATATTTGACCGTAAAGGACGTCCAGTTCTTCTGTCCAACCTGAAGCACCAGAACACGCCTTGAAAGACTCCAGTGAAAAACTAAAACAAAAACCATTCATCATCTTAATGTAGATTGTGTCAATGGCCACCCTAGAAGACTCATCCAGTGTTTAGGAAGGTGCCACTTATAAATATCACTTCTGGCGTCATTGTCCTGAACAATCGCAAACTAAAAACCTTTAACTGAACCTTCGACCAATAAAGTCAAGGGAATTTGTTCGACCTGAAACCCTCACAAGCTGCATCAGTGGATCAGTGGGAGTTCAGCTCTGAAGAGACCAACTACTGCTAAATACTGTTAAGCACCTTATTAGGTATTGATCAAGTTAACTGTCATAAACCACATGCATTGCTGTCATGAAATACTTTTGGCTCCTAAGATATTTTTCTCTTTGATTTTTTTCAAACTTAGATGTTCAGATTGAATGTATCTAAATATCACACAGAGATTACTCAGGCGCAAACAACTCCAATGTAAGAAATTTAACCCAAAAAAATTGTTTAAAAGCTACATTGGAGGGTTTGTGGTTTTAAGGCTGAATAAGTTTCATTTAATCTGGTCAATAGATGCCAGGATTGACTAAGTACGTATTGATATTTCCTGCTTCATTCTGCCAGACAGATGCGGTACTGAAGTTCCCAGAGTGAAACTGAACTCAGATTCCCAAATAATTTGGTTAATCCTGACTATTTAATGATTTAAAGGGTGCAAACACAACAAAAACAAAGGACCACATTACTTTTCTCTTCAAATAATACCTCATAAATTAAAATACTGCATCTTGCATTTTTGCAAGTTATTCTGTAAAATAGGAAAGCAAGTTTAGTTTAAAATGCAGATTTGCCAAAAAAGAAAAACAATTGGGAAAGGGAGCTAATACTTTTTAACAGCCTGTTTAAAGCTTGAAAGAGGTTAGATCTGACCTGCTTATCAAGGGAACGAGAGAAATGCTGAAAAGATCATCTATCTGTAGGAGCAAACAGTAATAAATCATTTAGCGCCTCCATATTTAAGAGGCGATCAGAGTTTATTCAACCAAATTGATTTGCAGCAAGGCTGTTCAGTAGTCCAAGAGAAAGAAATTTACAAACTGAATCGATTCTGCAAGAGAAAGATGACAAGGTAATAGAGTGTCAGTAACTAGACAGAGCAATAATCACAAGCAAGCGGCTGCCGCATGCTGCTGAGTTCAGTGAGGGAAGCGTATTTGAGCCTTGGACTTGATAACCTCACTGAAATCTGTGTTTATTTTCTAGACGCACTGCCAGTTCTCTGCAGGAGCCAACGCTGTGCTCCTGGAAACCAATCGGCCTTTCTTTCACAGCTCCTATTCATTTCGTCTTCATTGTTATTGGAAGAGAAGGGACAGCAGATTGTGACCTTGGGTGCCCACGCTGAAAGAATTAGAAATAATATTCACAGTTTCAGAGAGTGAGCATTAGCTTCTGCACCTGGCGGCATCTCTCACAGACGTGGCTTTTGTCCACATCCCCACCGGGATCCGCCATCACTGTACGGTCAGCGAAAGGTCAGATTTAATCATTTGGTCCCGGCCTAATGGGGCCAAACAAAGGTTCAGGCAGGTGTTTCACTTTCATAAATGCTAAAACCGCCAATAATGCTTCTGGCTTTGACAGCAAGCTGAGAAGCAATTGTAGCAAACCAGAAAACCTGACATATTGGTAACATCCACTTAACTGAGCACAAGCAAAGAAAAAAAAAATCCACGAAATAACAACTGCCAATGATAAATGGAGCGAGAGCCAGATACAGACGTGCATTGCAATGACTGGAGGAGTTATATAAATATCCAAAGTAAAAATGCAAAAACCCAGCTTGTTTACATGGACTGGTTTTGCTACATTAAAGTAAAATATATCTTTTTTTATAAAGATCGAGTTTTTCTCTCATAGCTTAATCTGTTCTCAACAACCATCACCTTCCACCATGATGCTGCAGATGCATCACAGCACAGTTTTATTTTTTATTTTAATTACCCTCTATTCTTTTGACAGAAAAGTGAATATGATCATGTTTGCACTTCAGAAACTCCAAGATGGGAACAAAACGATAAAACTAGAAAAACTGCAGAATGAGTCACAAATTCCAATTTAGCACAAAGAAATAAACAAGCTGTTTATATTTAATTTAAACAAAAAAACAAAATATGGTTTATATTTGCCTTGTGGTTTGTCTAAAATGCAAAAACTAGCTTTAGCAGTTAGCTGAGGTTGCTAATGCTAAATGAATGACGCTAGCTAACACGGAACATTTAGTTTATTTTTCAATAGTTTTACTTGATGACTGTTACCAATTCCTCCAAGATTTCTTATTTTAGTTGTCCTGCTTCACCTGCAAACCTAAAAATGAGTAAAATCCTAAATCTAATCGGCAAAACACATCGGCGATACGACTCCGATCGAGATAAAGGACCACTGAAGCTAACGGACATTAATGGTGTATATGCAGGTCAAAAAGACAACTTCACAAAATGTCTGCTATTTTACAAACGGGGAATATATTAGCTGCGTGTTACATTAATGCACATTGAATTCTGGCAAGTTTTTCTGTAGGGAAAATTACATTAAAATCATCAATTAGCTGCATTAGCTATCAATGGCTAAAATCCACAGATTCGTTCAGTTTTGATGTGATTTGACAAAAAGTGTCCACTTTGTGTTAGTGGTGGAAATTTTTTTTCAATTGATGCTATACTTAACATATACTTTGTAAAGTAAGTCAAAGGTTATTGAAATTAGTGTATCTGGGAGGGCTACGCAGGGCGACTAGTAGCCAAAACCAAGAATCAGACATCCGTCAAAGTAACATGATCCGCCTATTAAATAATCTTTACAATTTAAATAGGAAAAAACATCTTCGTTTTATTGCAAGCTTAGTTTATGTAATTGTCATATTTCAAGGGCCAAAATACTTATTCCACAGGCAAATAATTTCCCTTATGTGCTCAAATGAAGGGCAAATACCCTTATTTTAAAGAATATTTCCTTATTTATAGATCAATTCTTACAGCTAATGCGACCAATTTATATTTTTTGTGATTTAATTAGAGGCAAAAGCTAAATCAATGTCTCAATCAGAATTCAGGGTGGATGGGAAAAAACAGTGTGAATTTAAACATCATTTGTCCCAGTTGTTATCTTTAAATCCCTTTCCAAATGGTTTATTATAACAATTGTGCAAATAGTCTAAAGTCAAAATGGGGTCAGGGCCTTTTTCCGTTGGGTGATACATTTTGCATGTAGTTATTACTGTAAATGTCCTCAGAATAAGCTTGTCAAATCAGGCCAGAGGGACCTGACTACCTGTCATCTGCGCTCAGGACAGTAAGTTGTGGTGACGGACCTGGACCTGCAGAGACTCATCAGGACTTTCTTGTTGATGCGTTAGTTGTCAGCTCTGGGGGAGACAACTGGCAGCTATGCTTCTTAAATCTGACAGCCGAAACCAAGAATCAGACATCCCTGTCAAAGACGGCCCGAATAAAATGTGTCAAGCTTTCCTCCTCCCAGCTTGCAAATTAGAAAACCCAAGTTCAGGGAATCTGAACACAGGGAGTGTTTCTGTGTGTAAAAGCAAACGCTTATTCATTCTGGGTCAATCTGTAGCAGAAGTGATTACCAGGAGGGGAAAAAAAGGAAAACACATTCCCCCTGTGAATGCAGGTAGGGGAAGTAATCATCTGTGAGAAGCACAAGAGACTCCTTTTATTTCAAGTCATATTTTAGGTCCTCAATTATTAAATGGAAACCGGCAAGAAATGTTTTCTAACAGAGTTTCTGGAGGAAAATTCCAATCACAGCCCAGACGACTTGCTGAATGGCAGCTTGAAGAGGATACTTCACACAGAAAACGTGTGACAGAAGCAATTTCCCAAACATTTCAATCATCTCCGTTTCTTTGTGCACTTTTTTATGTTTTATATAACACTTCCTTGTGTTGAAAACAGCAGCTGCCCAAAGGTAACGACTATCATAACATAGCTCTCGTCCCTGTGTGCTGACATAATAACGAGACGAGGCAATAACTGTTCGCTCACGTCCCCAGTCATCTGTACGTTGCTTTGCAGGGGCGGATCATTGTGAATAAGAAAATACTGATAGTCTTAGTGTGTTTTTAAAGCAGAACATTCTGTTCTGGTTCCATTTAACTTTTTGTTTTGCTTAATTCATTAGTGACATTTTAGGGTATAAAGTGGAGCTGGCTGCCAGTAGACGTCTGGGCCGACCAGGCTGTGCAGGACACTATTAATGCTAGCTCTGCTAACTGATTACTTCATACATCAGAATCAGAACACTTTAATAATCCCAGAGGGAAACTACTTAAAGCGGTGTAACTGCAGTATATATATATATATATATGTGTATATATAATATGCTGTCAACCGCACCCACCAGCATGGGGTGGTAGGAGTTATTCTATTTTTGTCAGGACTCATAAGATCATTTCAATCATTAGCAAATTTAGACTGGATAATCTTTTTGAACATTTGACTCGGCATATTTATTAAAAACAAGAAGATTATGATGACAACGCAGCGATTAATCTCGTTCTTGAAATACATGTTCATAATTGTGATAAGCTTCAGGAACTCGTACTGATTATTTTTTTATGGGCGATCACCAGGGGGCGCCAAAGAGCCTCATTAAATTTGAAGTTAAATGAAAGAACTTCATTTTTTTTAAAAGAATAATAACGGATATGATTTTAAAACTGAACTTTAACGCTCCTCCCTCACTATGAACTAAAAACAAACAAAAAATAGTTGACATCTACACATTCATTAGGCCTAGTTCTCCCACTACGTAGAGACTTGGGAAGAGGTTTGCTTCTGTTTTGTTCTCATGACCAATATTTTTTTTAAAGGTTTATTCTTCAAATGGGAAAAAGTGTTAAAAAATAAAATTGCATCAAAAAGCATCGGAACCCCTGATTATGATCAGCTGTCACCAATGAAGGAAGTGAAAGTTGTCCATGCAAAGAACCCAAAACACCATGAAATATTGCATCCAAGCAGTTTCTTTGGGAACGAGTTATTGCACTTATTCTGATGATTGTGATTGGATGTGCTGTGAGCTCTGGACAAAACGACCAAGGAGGGAACAGAACCGATGATCAATTCTCTGTATCCATTAAGAGCTCTGAAAGTGAAACTTTTCCAATGAAGAAGCAGAGGGTAAACGATTTAGAGTAGAACAGAAAGCGGTGAAGAGAAAAACAATCTCTCTCAATCATCTCCGGCACATGTTTCTGTTACAATCCTCAATGTCAGGACTACCAGGAAAAAGCTCCATAAAAATAAAAAAAAAGAGGAAGAGGGTTAAAAAAAGCAGGTGATTGAGATGTGAGGAGGAAGGATGCAGAAAATGATGATGATGATTAAGAAGCAGTGCAGTCAGCAGCTGTAGCCTCTGGCTCAGGAAGGGAGGAGAAAGCAAACAACCTGCTTCGTTAGGGCAAATTAATTAAGCAAACATCTGATGACTTTGTTAGCGCTAGCAACTCTTGTCCTATTGTCACTAGCAGACTTTCCCCGTTACACCACAAAGCTTTTCACTCTGGGATTGGAGCCATACGTTATATGGCGTGAATTTTGTTCCATTATTCTTGAAAAGAACATAAAATGCAATTAAGAAAGAATTTGTCATTTCAGTTTTGTTTTTTTTTTAAACACACACACACGCACACACACACACATATATACATATATATATATATACATATATATATATACATATATATTAATACATATA
>JAUZNJ010032154.1:0-13830 GCA_034780135.1 Jordanella pulchra | reverse complement strand
CTCCCATGTCAGAGGATGAAAGAGAACATATCCAGTTAGTCACAGTAAGAGAAACAGGGCTACGCTGAAAAACAGGCTAAGCTTGTAACGGGGATGTACTGAGGACCCAAAATTCGACCCAGACAAGGAGGGAAAAGGTTTAACAGTTAATTTTTGTGAATTTTCGGAACCGGAGAGACAGCGGGAATCAACCACAGCGGTTAGTACATCTGTAGTGAGATAGTAACAGTCAATGTTCAGTGCTGCACAACAGAAAGTTTGATCAGATATGAGCTGACTGACCTCAGAGTTTTTTTGGAGGAATGCCCAGAGGAACTGATGGAGAACCAGATTGTGGAAGTTGCGGCCGTCTGACTCAGGTAAGTAGAGCATTCAAATTCTTTAAGAGAACAGGCTTTTCTTGTGGTCAGAGAGGAAGGCAGAGTAGAGGTCGGTACCGGGTGATCAGAAGACTTGAGGGAATCCAAAAGGTGATCCAGAATCAGAGTCGTTATGCGAGCAGAGGTCGGCAACAGGAAATCAGACGTCTGAGGAATATTCAGTCCGTAATCCAAAATCAGAGTAACTAGGAGGCAGGAAAGAGACGAACAGAGCCAACAGGGACACCGGCAAAAGACTAGGTTTTGAAGGGGAATAGGTCGTCACAGGCAGGCAGGCAGAATAAACACTGGATAAGTCTCACCATAGGGCTCGAAAAATCTGGCGTCAGTCTCTGGTCTGAGGAGTGGTTATAAAGGCAGATGTGCAGGTGTAGCTAATGAGAGTAGCAGGTGGAGAAGATCAGATAATCAGACCAGAGTTGATGCCCAGAATCATGACAAAGCTCCAGTAAACAAAGGTGTTGATGGTAACAGTCCAGCCAACATTTGTCTTCAGGATGGAGCCACAGCAAACAGAAACGAAGCTACTATGATGAGAAATTAAAACAGAGAGTATAAAATTAGAGGTTGCACTTACAAATACAGCAGAATGGGTGAATAGGGATCGAATTAGAGTCATTTTATATAGCAGTAAACTGTTTTTCCAGGTTAGATGCATGGCATGTAGAGCGCCATTTTCTCTCCAATTTCCAAGCATTTTGCTTCAAAGTATACAGCTCTGTATTACACCAAGGAGCCAGGTTTCTATTTTTTAAGATTTTTTTTTTAAAGGAGCTACATTGTCTAAGGCAGTACGCGGGGAACTAGTAACCCCATCAACAAAATCGTCAACTTGTGAGGGGGAATAAGCTGAATTTTTGTCCTCTGAAGTATTGTTCAGTGATACAGAGGAAATAAAAAGTGAAACAGATTATTTGACATTTATAACTGCATTATCTGATAACAATCTGCTAAAGTGAAACCTTCTTTTGGAGGAGGAAAACTCTTACTAAAAAGTGGTCAGAGAGGACAGGATTGTAAGGTTATTTCTTCACATTCAATGCCAAATGTCAGTACAAGGTCCAAAGTATGAAGATGGGAATGTGTGGCTTGAACAAAGCCAATGGAGTCTAAGATAGCATTGAAGGCTGTATTTTTTTTTATTTATTGTATGGGTGTTAAAATCCCCCACTATAATGACCTTGTCAGTATTTTAACACTAAGTCAGATAGGAACTCTGAAAAGTGATCTAAAAATTCAGAGTAAGGACCTGGTGGACAATACAAAGTTACAAACAGAAGAGGTTTTGTTACTTTACAATTTGGATGAAGGAAACTAAGAGTTAAATGTTCAAAAGAATTGTAACTATTAACTGGCTTTGTGATAAACGGTAAGTGAGACTGACAGATTGCTGCTACTTCTCCTCATCGCCCAGATTTTCTGGGTATGTGAAAATTTAAATAACTAGAGGGAGTTGCCTAATTTATGCTCACATTATCCTCTTGCTGCAGCCAAGTTTCAGTAAGACAACATAAATCAATTTCATTATCACAAATCAAGTCATTAACTAACAGACTTTTTGAAGAAAGAGACCTTACGTTAAATAAACCACATTTAATTGGATTAATTATTTTTTCTCCTGGAAGGAGGAAAATCATCTCATCTCAGCCAGAATCCTCTAGTCTCATCTCAGCCAGAATCCTCTAGTCTCATCTCATCTCAGCCAGAACCCTCTAGTGTCCTCTCTCCTCAGTCAGATCCTTCTAGTGACCTGACCTCTCTCCTCAGTCAGATCCTTCTAGTAACCCCTCTCCTGGGTCAGATCCTTCTAGTGACCTCTCCCCTCAGTCAGATTCTTCTAGTTACCACACTCCTCAGTCAGATCCAGTTAGTTTTCGCTCTCCTCTGTCGGAGAACATTGAGCCCGCTCTGAGCCGTCTGGAGACCCCTGAGCGAGCTCTTAGCTGTCTGGAGACCCCTGAGCCGGCTCTGTACCATCTGGAGACCCCTGAGCCCGCTCCTAGGCCCCTCCGTGGGCATTCTGGTTGTTTGTCTTTGGAGACAGCAACCAGTGGGTAACTGGTTGCTGTCTCCATAACACAAACCCTCCTGTAAGCCCTCTTCTTATCTCAGCTCTCTGCCAACAGTCTCAAGCGTCATCACCCCTTCAGGTACGGTCAGCTTGTCCGCTCTTCCTCACAACCAACCTCCATCTGGACCCCTCTGGATCCATCAGACTTTCTGGACTTTAAAGAACCCCTAGTCTGGATTCATTGTTTTCCCTCCTGGAAGAACCCTGACAGATCCTCACTCTCATGGAACCAACCAACCCATCTACTAAGTAAGACTGTTTGTGTACATTCCTGTTTCCCACGCTATGAAAGACTTGAACTCCCCGCCATATCCTTATTTTCCTAGTGTGACCGATGTGTTCCTCGAGGGGTTGTGTGTGTAACTAATGTGTTGGATTATAATAGGCATGGCACTGTTCGATAGTCAGGTGTCCTATGGCAAGAGGTATCATGATGGGCAGCGGAGAGTGAGGTCACCAAGGGGGCAGCGACCCATTTATGGTCCTGTCCAGCCAAGCTACGTCTTCTAATGATAATGATATATGATGATGTCAGTACTACTACTACTAATAATAATAACAATACCTCTAGTGCCCTCCTCCCTTCTGAGTTTTAAAGAAAAAATGTAAACATCCATCCATCCATCCATTCATCTTCTCCCGCTTCATCCGTCAGGGTCGCGGTTGGGCTGGTGCCTATCTCCGTCAGACTATGGGGGTAAGGCGGGGTATACCCAGGGCAGGACGCTAGTCTGTCGCAGGGCAAAAAAAAAAAAATGTAAACATTTACTACCAATATGTTTGTTACAAACTAGGAGGGTTATATATATAAAATCCTAGTATCATGTTAAATACTCTTAATTTCCTTTACTTTTCATTGAAGTTCAAATTTAATTTATGAAAGGAGGTGAGAAAGAAAGGAGTAACTAATCTGTTTGGTGCAACCAGAGGCTCAGGACACTCAGCTGCTAGCCTCTTACCTACCAGAGTAGAGCCGATAAAAAAGAGGAGTACATCCTTTAGTTATTTAACACAACACAAAAAACATCAGATTATTTGGATAGCATGAGCAATCACAGACATTCCTCCAAAAAAGACTGAGTGACCACAAATTGGCCATTGACACGGGTTGTCACAGCTAACCTTGGCAAGTCTGATAGAACAGACTGAGCGGAGCCTGCCAACACAGCCTGCATAAAGAATGAAGGACTTTAGAAAAACTGAACACTATGAATACAACATACTCTCCCGCCAAGACGAAGTTTGGTGAAACTGCTGTTGCCATGGAAACAAAAGATAAACCAATTTATCTGTGCATGGGACAGTGATTAAGATTTCCAAATCTGTCTGCTCTGTTAATTTGCTTAGCTCCATCTTTCTACCCTACCAGGGTTCTATAGTACTTAATATACTCTATTAAACCACAATTATTTATTTCTTCTTTACTGTCAAAGCTTTCCCCTGTTTTAGTCAGCTGGAAATATTTAAACTGTTGCTATTCCTGAAATGCTGGAACAATGGCAATCGAAATTGTTGATGTTTTATTACTTACAAAAATGTATGACTTCCATTTCCCTAAAATCCTGATATGCACATACAATAAGATTACTATACCTGTCTATGCATTTGATTATTGAATTTACAATATTTGTGTTTACTGGAGTTGTAGTTTAAGCAATCAAAAAAGAAAAATTATCAACGCTAGATATCAGATTTGATATCTTGTCTTTCACTAATCTAGTTCATCCATTGGAAGCGATAACTAAAGGTGTTACATTCATCCAGTCTGACTCTCATACAGTGGCGAGGCCAGAAAGCCCTGAATCTTTATAGACACCAAAACCAGTAGGTTGGCTTTCTAGGGGTGCTGGCCAGGACTGTTGGGGGGGTTGTTCTCCCCTTCCCTCTTGTTTCATGCAGGTGTGGAAGTAGACTCCTAGGACTTACTGCACATATTCTGTCATCTATTTTTGCTTTTTTTTTCATGTGCTCTTTCCTGTCTCTATCTCGTTCTCTTCCCCCTTAGTTCCTATCCCCTCTTTCTTTCTCGCCTACCTTTGCGTCTCTGTTTCCGTTGCATACGATTTTCCCAAATAATTTTCAATAAAGTCTCATATACAAGTGGAATCCTCTGACACAAGTCATAATGCTCTGCTTGTGAAAGCAAAGCTGTTGAGCGATCACATAGCTTTGGGACATCTATTCCCACACACCCACACCCACACACACAAAAGACACCAAAACCAGTTCAGGGTCAATCTACACTAATCACACTGTATCAACAGGAAGTAAACAAGCACAACATCCGTGTTATTCAACTAAATTACAGAAAAGAGACTAGATTTTAATGAAACTGTCTCTTATGAAGATATGCACATCATGATTCATCTTTTCTGTCTGCATTCATTATTTATTGTTTGGATAATAACAACATTAAAAGGATTGAGCAGTCAATTTTTATCTAATTACACAGAAGACTCATAGAAAACTTGCAGAGACATAACTTTTCCTTCTTCCACATAATGCACACAAATATTTCTGAAAAAAAACATGAATTCTGCCTTTGTCATCTTACATGTTAGTACATTGATGTGAATGATTAATAATTGTATTTGCTGTAAGTGTAGGGTTAATGTATTAACATATGAAATGTTAAAATAGTTTGGACATTTCACTGAGGAATGTCAGTGCTGCCACCCTCTGGTTTAGATGAGAACAGCATGTCCTGAAGGTGTTAAATTATGCCCATATGGGAACAACAAATCACTAGGTGGGGGTAGTTTTATGAGAAGCGAATCATTAGCTAATGGTGGCCCTGGCCACCTCTTAGAACCCCACCCCTACCCCACCCCCCACCCCAACCCCTACCCCACACCACGGCCCTCATACCACTTGGGAAGGAGAAACGTTTTTGTGCTGGCTGAAGGAGACAGGATAGACTCGTTATCCATAGTGAAATGAGTCCTGTACTTACATAGACTGACAGACACTGTGCTAAACAACATCATTTCTCCAGTAGCATTATAAAAAAACAGATTACACAAAAGCACCTTAATATTTGGAGACATATCCTGTTAACTGATGAAGCTTAACTAAAAAGCTGTTTGTACATAACAATGGAGTTGGAGTTACATTGGGAAGACTCGCCTCCATCCCAAACATGGTGTGGGGGCTGTTTTGGTGCAGGTGTGATGGGAGCAGCTCACACTTCATGAGATTTAAATTTGTACTGTAAAAAAGGTTAAACATTTATAGAAAGAGAATCTAGGAAAAAAATAAAACCTCTGCTTCAACTTCAAATGTTTGATTTGATTTTAAAGCAATAAATAAATAAACTCCTTGCTTATTTTTATAGGCAACTGACAGATGTTGCACGTTTCTTCACCCCAATGTGTTGAAAAAATAATAGTGTTGTTAAAAAATAAAGAGGAAATGAGACACTGTATTTTCTCCTAGATGGACGCAACCTCTAAAACAAGGATGAAAATATTTTTAATTCATAACCTTACAACCTTTCTCCTAGAATCAGGTCACTATATATAATTCACTTGTCATTATCAGCTCCAGCCTTTGTTTTTGACTGATGCTGGTGATGCTGGACAATATTATCTCAATACTGGTCAGCTTTACAACTCAAGATGTTTTGATTATTACAGTTTAAGTTTTATGTGCAAACACTTGACTATTCACTTATATTATATGCCTCTGTCTCTTGTTGCTACCTGCTTATATTAGTACAGATAACCTTTATCTATAGATACTCAAATCTAGAATAAAAAGAAACAATATACTAAGAGATTTCCATTCAGACTGTAATCCATCATTTCCTCTGCATAGACTTTACATTTGAAATGCAGACCAGATTTAAAATCAGCTATATAGACAAACATTTACATAGATAGAAATAAAAAAATAGTATTTTCTTTCTCATCCAATGAATATTCATGATAATATGCATTTACTTCTATGCATTTACCCAATTATAACATACATTGTTAAAGTGTCTCCTGCACAGAATGCATTTTTTTCAAGGGAACATCCTTTGCACAGTATGTTTACGTATGTTTGCCAGACTGGGCCCTGACAGGGTTAACTTCGCACAAACAGGCTTTTTCAGCTGCCTGCATCAACTTAGCTTATTGAAAATGTGCCTTTCATGATAAGAAGATATTTGCCAAACAAGCCTCTTCTCATTGATTGCTTTTTTTAGATGTGTTGCTACTCAATGAGGCATAATTTAAAAAATGACAGATAATCAGTGAATCATAGGACAGCAATGTCTATATTTGCCTTATCTTTAGTTGGGGACAATGTGCATAGTTAAAATCTTAAATGCAGAGGTTAAATGTAAAGTCTATGTTTTCCTCTGCATTGTGCAGGTAAATTAAACACAGTTTTTGTTTTTCAGTTAATTATAATGCTTTTCTGCTTAAACGTAATGAAAACATGACATTTAATATTAGATTGTTACAGCATATCAACAAAAACACATCAAAATACAAAAATGAAGACTTACTCTGGGTTGTTTTAAAACCTGCTTGTGGGTTGTTGTTTTCAGAAGTTACTTTAACTGTGAGAAAAGAGCATCAAAAAAATTGGAATTGATCTAATATCACTATATTTCCAAACTGACAGGGTGAGGTCTTTAAATCACTAACGTTGGTTGTTATAATCACTTCCAAACCACAAGAGGAAGGAATCCAGGCCCTAGGCATGTAGACTGCTGCTACAAACATCTGTGAAATAAAAGGTCGAAAGTACTGTGCTAGTGTTGTAAAAAACTCACTATTTCACAATTGTGGTGTTTCTATTGATATGGTAAAGGTAAAAATTGCAAAACAAAAATGCTTTCATAACAGTTTTGTGAAATATACCAATTTGGATAATGCAGAGAAAAACATCTCTTCCTATTGTCTAATACACTACATGTTAGGAATCCATGCGTCTGTCCGTCCAACCATCTTCTCCTGCTTTTCTATTAGATGTCATGTTGGGGATGGAGCCTATCTCCAGCAGTCTATGCATGATAGGCGCGGTTATACCATGACTAATACCATTATAAATAAAAACGATTAAATAAAATGTGTGTAAATAACAACAATAATATAAACATTTCATTTTCATTTTACAATTAATTCAAGAATCAGTCTTTAAGGACAGTAGTCTACCAACATCACAGGTTAAATCACATCCATCACGTTGAGACAAGAGTTGCTTTAGTCTAGAAACCTATGTTGCAGTGTGCATTTCATGTTCACTTCTCCTTGTTTCTCTACTGTTTCATCATCTAGCTGGTCATAATGAAAAAAAAGAACAGTCAACAAGGGCAATGTTTTCAAAGATTGTTTGAAATTGGAGTTAAACTTTAGATTTAGGTATGAGTCTGATATTAGGGTTAGACAGTGGGTCCCCTGCCCCTCCTAACTTTTTAAACAGTTAAACAAAAGAAGTCAACTGTGGAAAATTGAATATAGCAATAAAGTAAACTACAATCTTCTATATATCACAACTACTACGTTTCAAGAGCAATTATTTCAAATTTAATTGCTAAACAGAATTCAACAATACTATCACTACATTAAAAAATAACTCTGATAATGAGTAATTTTATCATTTCATTTCTTACCCCCACCCCCTCTTGCAGTTAGATATATTAACACTAGAAAATATTAGCTACCTTTAAATGATGCCATTCTTGCTGATGTGATGAGTCCCTGAAGTTGCAGTAACACTGAGCCTTGTGCTTTTTTGATATATTTTTCCTGTTAATAATTTGTCATTTGAATTACAGTACATATGTCAATATGTGAAAGTTTTAAATAATTTAATTCCAAGCTTAATTGCAACATTTTACCAAGGACTGGGAGCCACAGTGTGCTCCATAAGGCTGTAGTTCACTGAAGACAGACTGCATGTCCAAGCTGTTATCTTCTGACTTCTTATAGGCAGATGCATACACTGACTTTTTGAAGGGCAGGGGTGGAAAAAAGAACTAATATAGCTCATCATCACCACTGTAGAGGGCACTTTAGCACACATTTTGGATTCCGAGAAGGCACTTCCAACATGCGTTTGTGTTCAGAGAGGGCACTTTGGCATGCGTTCTTCAATAACTCGGTCACGGGGGTGGGGGGCACACCTGTGCACGCCACTGCTGATAGGTGACTTCTGATAGCTCTGCTTCAGTGGGCACTGCTGTTGTTCTCTATGGATCTTTGCCATTGTTCTGTTTTTACAGAATGATTGCGCAGCCTGGTTCGCTTGTTCTGCCAATAAAGCCTGAAACAGAAACAGACTTGGAAAGGCGGGCAGGGAGGGAGAGAGAGGAGAGGGAGGTGGGCTGTACCTCACAGGGAGGAGGGAGGGCGTGCCATCGTGGGAGAGGTCTGCTTCTCCACACCAGACTCTTACCATCCCTCCGAGCTGGAGGAATAACCTGGAACCTGTGCGCAGCTTCCACCTCAGCGGATAGATAACAGAGCTGCCCGGTCGGGAAGATGGATGTTCTGTTTCCTGCGGTTCTTCTTTGCGCTGTCAGTGTCCTCGGCGGAGCATCGGCCGCCTCTCACTGTGAGTATGGCACCTGTCAGCGGGGCTGGAGCTGCTGATGCTGCCGCTGGAGGGGCTTTATGCCAGGATGGGGGGGGCGCCGTTACCGCCGCTCATGATGCGTGTTGTCTTCTGTGAGAGGCGGACTAGTTTTGTTGTTCCACTAATGTGAAAAAAGTTGATGTGTCGGACCGTGTGGACGAAGGTCAAGCAAAAGCTTCATGTGGTCTGTGAGCTGATCAAAGTGCTGAGTAGACACAGCTGGATGTTCTGCTGGGGTTCGGCTCCTGCTCCTCCTCATCATATCCAGACAGCCTGCAGCTCCACACTCGGTCCAACATGTGCGGGCGGGTTGATCCTTGTGTTTAACTGCGGTAATAAGGCCTGCTGTGCTGAGCTTTACAAAGATTTAACCAATGTCAACAAAACTCACATTTTCAAACAACAGTTATTATTATTTCTGTTATCATTAATAACAACAACAATAATACTCGCGCTTTGGTTACCTGATTATTCTGTTGTTAAAAGTTAAAATTTTGATTACTGCTCAAAATTAAGTTGGGATCCTTATTGTTGTGATGAGTAATTATTAGTAACTAGGTCTATTTCTCATGGGTCTTTTTGAGTTGTTTCCATGAAATGAAATAAAAACATGGAACTTGCAATTCAAACACAATACTAATGTTGTAGATTACCATTCCATTTAAAATCTGGGTCTCCAGGCTTTGAGCTACCAGTTTGGTTAGTATTTCATAAACATCTAATAAACTGGCAGGAAGCTCTGTGGTTGTTTTTCCTGTAAGGGTTGAACTAGGAACACTGCATGTCGAGGATATTGTTCTTCACTTCAGAACTGCAGTAAAAACAGCACCAACATCAGCTTGTTAAAAAATCACATAAAGTTGTCCCAACAGATGTAATGTTGTTTATGAAAATTTCAAGACATTATATATTGAACATGTCCAAGAAATGTTGGGCTGTGTGCTTCAGAGAGTGGTTTCTAGGAGGCTGTGACAAGAGTGAGCATCTGTAAAATGAAACCGTGAGAGACGGCTGAGTGGTAAAAAGAGTCAACAGATTTGGTAGATGACAGATATGAGAACTGTTTATGATTAAGGTGCTGATTAGGATGGGATCCAGCAGTTTTAAGATTCTGGGTTCAAATCAAGTGTACATACTTTTTACCCTTTACAGGTTTGCTGCACAACGTAGCTGAACTAAAACTCCATGTTAAATATTGTTAAAAAGTTCAAAATAATCACTGGAATTAACGTATTTTTTCTGTTTTATTTATGTCAGAATATTAAAGTTCATCTAGTGGAAGATTCTCCAACTTTGTCACTAGTTTTATTCATTTAACTTAATTTATTAGAACCTTATACTGATACTGACCAATTAAAGCTCTTTAGGCTAGAACCATATTCACTAAATCACGAGGAGTAAACAATCACAAAACAACATACAAAACATTTGAACATGCAGTGTCCTTCTGAGCATTGTCTAAAACCTGCTTCCAAATTTGAAAAGGTAAATTTCTTCGCAATGCGTCTTTTCTATGTCATCTGTATACTAATTTTAGACAGTTCAATGCCGGTTCTCGGCTCTGCGTAATTGCTATCCAGTTTCAGGTGCACAGGATCTTAGGTTTAGTTTTTCTCCATTAGCTTCATGTTATCATTCTAGATGCAGATTAACAGAAATGCATACTAAAGTTGTGATGCCTTTTTTTAGTTACATTTTCTTGCAGGGTCAAAGCTAAATACCTGCTAGACCTGCTAGGAAACTTCTCTGCACTCTAAAAACACACTGAGTAGGCTTTCTAAAATACCACTCTTTTACTTTTTCAATCTTTTTTTAAATTAAATTACCAGAATGAATAGCTTAACACATTGGGAAAAAACAAACAAAACCAAAAAACAAACAGAAAAACACACACATAAAAATATTTGAAATTACACAGCCCACCTTGCTTTAGTACTTCACATCAAATATACAAAACAGTAAATAAGCCTTTTCTATCCACATTTCACTCAGCAGATATAAAGTAGAACAGGTAGCTTAACACGGGTGATACTAAAGCATATATATAAAAACTAAAATCACACAGCCCATGCCATCTGGATATGCACTGAAATCTAATAAACAGAAAAATAAACATGCCTTTGCAACACTGGTAATTAAAAACAAAAATAGCTATAGATAAATATATAATATAAGACGATACACATTCCTTAACCAATAGGCTTATTCATCCTAAGTGAGTTTGGGTCCTCCCCCACTTCTTTGTGGTGCATGCTTTAGATTCTTTGCAGCATGAATTCTTATAATTTTCCATCACTAGTGCATCACCTCTAATGGTTCCAGCTGCCGTTGTGAAAAGCTAATTAATAGTACGCAAAGAGAATCTGGGAATTACACAAAATGGATTGCTGTGCCTTACTTTCTGCTTCTGTCTGTTCAAACCCCAGTCGGCCTCAGCAGATGGCCGCTCACACTGAGCCCGGTTCTGATGGAGGTTTCTTCCTGATAAGGGGAGTTTTTCTTTTTCACTGTCGCCTCATGCATGTTCAGTGTGAGGAATTGATAAGGAGCCAAATATCTGTTGTAGCCGATGCTCATCCGGGCAGAGCTTGTCCTGCAGAGTTAAAGATTCAATGTAATCAGACGTTTTTCCGGATATAGAAAAACCTTTGACCAATCGGACCGTATGATCGGATTAAATTATTTCTGTAAATTGCCTTCACATGTCATGGTTGTGAAATAGATTTATAAAAAATAAGCCAAATTGAATTGAAAAGAATTTTTAGTGGGTGAACTATTTTGTCAAAAAATAAAATACTGGATGTTTTTGCAACCTAAATTGCTATGTGGATTTATTTATTTTATTTTTTTTGTTACTTTTCTTTGCACTAACCAGAAACATGTTGATTTTTAATTCCAGCCTTTCTTTGTTCTCTTGACCCTGAAAATATGCTTGTCCAGAGTACATTGACTTCGCTATTACTGTTGCATGAAAAAGTGCTTACTTTTACTGGCACATGGTTCTGCCCACCAGCTGTGACTTTCTCTTCCACTCTGAGTGGCAGCAAACTCACTTTAAATGTATTGCCACCACCCAAAGGGCTGGAGTGACAAATTCTGTCTTACTTCTGTTAAATGTGACGTGACCAACATGGACTGACTGCAATTTGAACATTTTTTTTGTAAAATTTAATTTTGTTACATTGGGTTTACGTTGCTGCCCAGCCCCCCCAAAAAAAACCCACAGTGGGTTTGAATTTATGTACCAGCCATAAATGAAAACCTTTACAGTTGAATCATCGATGCTTTTTATGTATTGCTGAGATTTTTTTCTGGGATTGCTGTTGTTGCTCTGGAACATCGAATCCTCCCTCAGCAATCAGCTAATTGTTCCCTGAAAATAATTTTACTTTATAATAGTGCTTTATTTATAGCTGAGCAGAAAGAGTGTCCTTCTCTAGCAGCTGGTGTATTGACAGAAGCTGTCGAGCATCTTGTATAGTACCTAAAGAAATGACAAGTTAGAAAAGTTGTAACGTCTAGTTGTTCTTCTTCAACATGAGTACAGATGTTTCACAAGTGATACACCTGTTTAACTACAGTTGTTTTTATTTAGGGTTGTACAATATGTCTGAAACCATTACATGAAACTATTAAAATAATGAACTTTTTCAACTGTAAATGGTAATTATGTTGATGGCTATACTTGAAGTTGCAAGCAAAAGTACCAGGATTTGGCGGCTGCTGGTATCAGGTACACCAAAGTTTTGAGCAGTTGTGACCTCTTAAATTGTCCATCATGCCAACCTTTTGAAGCACTTCTTAATGCAAGAGAAAAGGTTTGAGTTTTCTGTACCTGAATAGGGACATTTGTTGAATATTATTCAGGTTGGATGAATGCAACCTGGCCATTCAGACACCGGTTGCATTTCAACAGATCAGATGTGTTGATCAGACTGTCCTGAAAAGATCAGATACAGATCGGCAAAAAAAACAGATTTGGGTCATTTCAGGCTGCTTTAGTCAAATATGCTCAAAGCTTCCACTGATACCCCCAGGATTACTAAATGTGTTGTAAGTAATAATATAAATATAATATTTAATACATTTTCTTTGAAACTATTGCGCTAACACAGACCCGTATCTGCATTTAAGTCATACATAGTCTCATCCACTATGTGTTCCTGTACTGTCTTTAAGTTTATTCTGTAAACATAAGAAGACTGATACAGTACATGTAGTTAGATAACGGCATCACTAATTCAAATCATTCAAACAGTTTAGTTTTTCTGTGTTAAATAAACTGAAATTGTGAATCAGAATTAAAACATAAGATAAAATTTAAAAAAATCCCTCTATTGTCCTACAGTTAGAAAATTCAAAAGCCTGTATCGCTTTTAACATAAAAACATGCAACAAGCTAAGAAAAAACAAAATGCATCCTTATCTGTTTTTCTCAGCTTTTGTCGAATACATTTTTTTTCCTAACTGGTATAAAGGGGCTTTGGTTTTATTTGAATATAAAAACTAACTTTCTGGATTTCAACATACAAGGCAATTAAAAAACATTTTACATTGTTATAGGGAATTTGTAAAAGGATTTTTGCACACATTTACTCAATAAAGTAGGTTTTGGGGAATGTGTTTATCTTGTGAAAGAGACAGGTATAATAAATGATCCTTCCGCACGTTCCGCAAGAAGTTGATTTAATTAGACTGTGTGCAAAGATCTTTAGCTCTCTGAAAAACTCACTGGCCATTCTCTAGAATGCACAGAAGGTAATTGGAACACAGAGGTCCTCAAAAGGGGTATGTTTTTTTCTTGTAAGA
>JAUZNJ010032153.1:0-13831 GCA_034780135.1 Jordanella pulchra | reverse complement strand
TTAATGCGGACTCCTTAATGCGGACTCTTTAATGCGGACTCTTTAATGCGGACTCCTTAATGCGGACTCCTTAATGCTGATTCATTAATGCGGACTCCTTAATGCTGATTAATTAATGCGGATTCGGCAACCTTAACTTGAGATCATGATAACCGCCGTCACCACCTGAGCACGATCCGTACCACCACATAAACATCCCAGTCGCCCTCAATTTTACTCCATAAAAAGACTTAAATACGTTTATTTATTTATTACATTAAATACAGCCCCCCTTAACTGCAGTATGTAAAAGATTAATAGTTTGTTTTCTGAGATAATAAATGTGTTTAGATCTTTTCTGTTTTATCACTTGTCTGTTCCCAGTCCGCCCTGGAGATTGGATCCTATGCTACTTCCAGGAGCTAACTTTTTCAGCTTTGGATTTATACATAACTATATTCTAAGTTTTATTTTTGCCTTTGGTTTTATGTTGAATAATCTAAAGACAGAAACAACTAAAATGCAGACAAACGTGGTGTTTTCATATTTTGCTCTGAACGTGTCTGATGATGACATCAGACAAGCAGCTTAATGGTGAGAAAGCGTCCAAGCATCTCAGAAAAGTCTTGAAATATTTTTTTAAAGATGTCGTTTATTATTCTTTGGCAATTAAAGCATAGAAGTAATAGAAATAATTAAATTATTTATGGTGACCTGGAGGAATATCAGCTCAAATGCAAATGAGCTCAAACATTGCTGCTCCCTTTATTGTTTAAGATTCTGTCTATAAAAGTTTCTCTTTTTTTATTTTTCTTAAATTTAGCATTTGTGAAACAATAGTTATCGCTGTCATTTTTATCCTTTGTAAAGAAAGGAACAAAAAGTATTTTATGTTCCATAATTGTTGTAAAGAATACATTTTGTAACTGTAAATAAAAAAAGTTATCTTAAAATGAAACCTGGAAAACCTTAATTGAAAAATAATCCGCCCAACACTTTTCAAGTACTTTAAAAACAGACAAACTAACTAAACTCGGATGAAAACATAACCTCCTTGGCGGAGGGAAAAACTGCTGTCTTCTCAGATTTTATTGTTTCAGAATTTTAGAATTACTTTTTCTGTTTTTCAAAATTTAATTTTCATATTTCTCTTTTAGATTGAGTTTTACAAATTGCCTTTTATTTCCAAGTTGCATTTCACGGATCACTTAGCTTCCTATGCAGCGAGAAGACGTGTTTCTATTGGTCTGCTGCACGTTAGCATCGATATTTTATTGGTTGAGTGTCTGGATTGGGCTTGAAGTGAACTGAAAAGAAATATTTGAAAAAAAAGCAGTTTGTAAATATCAGTCTGAAAAAAACAAAAATGTAAATATTAAATCTGTAAAACAAAAAGTATAAGTCTAGGAAAAAACTGAACAAAAAAATAAAATTCAAGAAAACAGCAAAGTTACTAGATTTTTTTAGAATCTTTTTATTATGAACTTTTTCAATTTATTTTTCTTATTGGTTTTTGCAAAAATAATGGAGCAAAGTTCTCTCCATACAGAATAATCCCCCAAAAGTTGAAGCTCATGAAAAAGGATATATATAAATAAAATGAAAATAATCAGCTTTAACTAAACAGCTGTACTGGTGGATCTCGGCCCTGAAGGTGTTTGATAATCGGTTATTACAGTGAACGCTGGGACTGGAAGGGTTAAATATTAATGCACACCGCACTTTTCAGATTTATTTATTTGTGAAGAACAAGTTGGTGTACCATCTATTATTACATTATTTTACTCTTTACAACGTGCAGGTGTGTCACCTAGATGCTAACGCTAATGCTAAACATGGCAATCGCGTCTCTGAGGAAACCGCCGCAGGAAGAGGGAAGATCCCAGCTGGGACGGGATTTTCCCAAATCTTTATCCATATGTCTCAGTCTCACAATCTCTGTGCTTCGGTCTTTTGTCTGAGTTCGTTTGATTTTATCGTCAAAAAAAAATAAAGGAAAACCTTTAGAAAAATATATCTAAGTTTGAGAGAAGACTGTGGAGGGAATTTATTCCTTTATTGTTGCTGAGAACACATTTTAAATATGAAAATAACAAAAAAAAAAACAATCCAGAAAGGAAACTTTGAAAAACGTTTTGATAAAAAACAAAAAGTTTTTGCTCAGATTTTGTCCTTTCTTATTAATTTTACAAACTTTTTGAGGTTGATGTGTGGAAGTCTTTTTTTTTCTTCCCTCTAACATCAGGCTTTCGGCACTGAGCAGCAACGACATGTTGGTCTGTACGGACGTTAGCAACAACTTCTTTATTGGTCAAACGTGAGCGTTTACATTTGGCTTCAGCTGAAGGGAAAATGATCTGTAAAGAAATGTGTGAAACTTCATCTGAAAAGATTTAAATTTGAAAGGTTTGACATTTTTAGATTACGATTAAATATGAGAACTAAATCTGAAAAAACAACAACGTTGCACTGAAAACAGTTTTAAAAGTACATTTTTTTGCATTTATTTTCTTTTATTTCCATTTCCAAAGACGTGTTCTCTGCTTGCAGCAATAATGGGGCCAAATTCCCTCCATAGCAGCAGGTTTGGTTACAAAGGTCAAACAGTCTGTCTGTACAGACGTGGTTTTAATGAGCCGATGGAATCAACGTCTGCGGACTAAAACTCTCTCCTGTTGCCGAACGCTCAGGTACGTTCCCCCGGACCAGACGCGGGCAGTGGCCAGCGTCCAGGCCTCCGTGTCCGGCTCCTCGGCGAGCAGCACCGGGAGCACCCCGGAGGTCCAGCCCCTGAAAACCCTGCAGCTCAACAAAACGCCGCTGCGCCAGGTAGGTGGAAACCTGCTGCGGCGGAGGCCCCGCCCCCGGGAGACACCTCCTCACCGTCTGTGTCTGCATGTTTCAGTCTCCGGGGATCAGACGCTCCCAGGTTCACGGCGCCGCTCAGGAGAAGAAGTTCGACCTGCTGTCGGACCTGGGAGGCGACATCTTTGCCGCTCCTCCCACCCAGGCTGCCGCCTCCACCAACTTTGCCAATTTTGCACATTTTCCCAGCCAGTCTGGTAAGCCTGTGTTCGACAGAGCTGGACTAACTCCCCTCCTTTTGTTTGCCATTGCCCCCCCCACACACACACTTCTGCTTTTGTTTTTTCCACGTTCCTTCCACCATCTTATGGTTTCTTCCCATGTGGCTGCAGCTCCTCAGGGTAATTCAAACACCAACTTTGCCAACTTCGAAGCATTTGGAAACACTACAATTTCCTCCCATCTGAGCACATCACCTCCATCCAAGTCCTTTCCATCAGGTACCCGCCTCCCCGTCACCTCCATGCTGCCGTCTGCTCCACGCCCTGCTGTTTGCTTTCCCTGTTTTCGTTCACACAGCTCTGAGGCTTTCTGTCAGACATGAGGGGAAAACTTGTCCTGATGGTCTGTTCTCTGTCGGTTTTCAGGGGGAGGCGTGCCGATTCCCTCCGTGTCGAGTGCCGTTCCAGCTCAGTCCCACAATGCAAAGTGCTCGGAGGACCGCTACGCCGCGCTGGCCGAGTTAGACAACGAGCTGAGCTCGTGTGTCACCACAGGCAGCAGCGTGCAGGGGTGAGACACTAGAGAGCCTCGCTAACCTGCTCTACGTCTTCCACAGGGACCTGCTGAACATCTCGCCGTTTGCTGCCGAAACGATTTGAGATTCATGTCATTGAGAGTCTGAGAAGTTTTGGAATTGAAAATTAAAAAAAATGTGTTTTGGGATTTGGAAAAAAAATGCAAATACAGAAATGAAACTGAAAAAAATATCTTAAAGCGGCATCGTGGAGTTTTCTAGTCCCACTGGCAGCCAGGTGGTGGTAGTCCCGGGTTCACTGCACTAACCGCTGATCATGTCGCTACAAGATACAGACTTGATGCAGCTTTGTAGCCTGTGTGTGGTGCTGGGGTTTCCACTCCCCTTTACGTCGCTGCAGCGTGTGTTTATTCACGTGACTCCGCCCACCCAAAGAGAAGATGGATGAGCCCAGCGAAGAAGCGGCTAACAGCTGTAAAAAAAACATCAGTTAATCCTGTGGAGCCAAACGAGCGCAGAGATGGAGACGAGACAGGTTTTGAGTTGAAGCGATCCACGTCGTTCTCACTGCGCATCGGTTCAGTGGCACAAAAAGGACGCCATAGATGTTGAGCAAAAGGAGCCGAAGTAACGCGTCCAAGCTCCTCCACCTGCAGCACAACCAGCTGTGCAGTTTGAACATGTGCAGGAGGCTCCATTAGCTTTGAGCAAACATGTTTATCTCTGGTTCATTGAGACGTTGAATGTTTAACTTGAATGGTTACAAGACTTTTAGATTTCATTGAAAGTAATATAGTTTGATTTGGTCAGTAAATAAATGAAAAATAGAGGAGTTGAACTTCCTGCACATCATTATTTCCAGCTGTGGCCAAAACCCAGAACTGCATAACTCTGCTTGTTCTGGTCGAGCGCTCGAACCCGACAGGATCTGGTGTCTGACTTGAACTGGATGCTGAACTTCTTATAAAATCCATCTTTAAGAAAACGCGTCGGACGTGTGGAGGAGCCGAATGTCACAAAGTTCTGAGCCGAAGTAAAGTCCTGGAAAAAGGCTGATAGACGCTGAACTACTGAGGTGCTGCTCATCAAACCATGTTTGGGTCCATTAAAAACGATAAAGACGAGTAGAATAAAACGTTGATAATGTCTCTTTAATCAGGAAAAGGTTTTGAGAGCAACTTTGCTGTTTTTCTAATTTTATGTTGTTTTTTTTAATGCATTTTTCATGTTTTATTTTTTCACATTCTATATTCTCAATTTTTTCTACAGGTTTACTTTTTCTCCAATTTGTATAAAACAAAAATCTTTTCCCAAAGCATTGTGCATGTGGGCGGGCCTTCCTCTGGAGTGACAGGTTTCTATTGGTCTGCTGGACGTTACCAACAGCATTCTTATTGGTTGACAGCGATAGTTTTTTATCAGGGAATATAATCTGTGAGATGCTACTTGAAAATAAAACTCACTGGAAAGAAGAAAATATGAAAAACTACAATTATTTAAAATGACAGAATCTGAAGAAACAACAAAACCTTTTTTTGATTAAAACTTTTCTCCAAAGTTTCTTTTGTGTATTTTTCTCTGCCAAACACTTTTTGTGAGGTTACACACATTAATTAACTGAACTCTACGCGTTCATGCAGACGTGGCGTTAGCGACGTTAGCAGTTAGCCGTGGCTAGTTTGCTGTTAGCACAGCTGCTGTCTTTAAAGCAGATCATTAGTCGGGGAATAGTTTGCAGCAGCTCCAATGTGACGTTCAAGGCGCCTCAGACTTCCTGTCTGTGTGGGTTTGTCTCCATCATGCTGTTTGTTCTCCACCTTCTTTCTCCGTGTTGCTCCAGTAGAAGCGATGAACCGTCTGTGGTTCCGTAGGGAGAACTGAGCGTGGCTCCGTCTTGGCCCACAGTTTAACATTCAGCTCTTGTTTTGTTTGTGGTTTTTCCCTCAGGGCCGTTTTCGGACCCGTCCTTGGTTCTTCGCCCGCTCAGAACCAGCCTGTGATGGCCAGCATGCAGCCTGGCTTTGGAGGTACCCGTCAGTCTCCCAGCGTTGGTTAAACTCCATCCTTCAGCTACTGAATGATTTATTTTGTTCCACCTGTTCTGCTTTAGCGGTTCCGTCCACCAATCCTTTTGTTGCTGCAGCAATAGCCCCTGACATGGCTTCCAACCCCTTCCAGACCAACGGCAGAGGTCCAGCTGCAGGTGAGAAGGTGTAATAAAGTCTCTGGGTGTGTTACATTGAGCAGCAGTCTAGCTCTGTGCTGAGTCTCTAAAGTATCTGTGTGTGTCCCGTAGCCTCGTTCGGTACCGGCTCTATGAGCATGCCCTCCGGCTTTGGGAATGCGTCTTCCTACTGCCTCCCGACCAGTTTCAGCGGAAACTTCCAGCAGCAATTCCCCGGCCAGGCTCCCATTCCTTACTCTCAGCCTGGGGCCTATCACCCTCAGTCCAATGGTTTGTGCCCCGCCCCCCCCGTCCTCGCCACACCCTCCTACCGGTGTCTGTTCCTTTCAGCCTGTTTCCACCTCTGCTTAGACAGGGATTCATCTCAGCTGATGCTGCACATTTATTAAAAAACTAAGATTGTGAGGAAATCTTTCTTTCTTCACTCCTAAATGCAAACTTCTTTATTTTCCCTCCACATCCCTGCTGTTTTAAAGTCACCCTTTGTGCTTTGAATTGTTGTAGAAATCCTGTTTATCTGTTTAACTCCTCCCCCTCTCTCCCTGCAGGTCCTGCGTTCCCAGTCTACGGTCAGAACAAGCCGTCCGTCACGCCCTTTGGGCAGCCCATGGCTGTGCCCGCCATGTCTAATAACCCATTCATGGTGAGCGTCAGCAGTCCTACGGTTCTTCTCAGGCCTACTGAACAGCGACTGTTTCTCGGTTCTCCTCATTTGATTTATGGAAAAACCCACAATGGTGACGGAAATAACTTAAATCTATCAAAATTAATGATGATGAAATAATTTCTGCAAATGAACAAATGAAAAGCAGACATGGAAATTAACATCCAACAATATGTGTTCATTTCCATTGAATATTTTGTCAAGTTATTTCTGTCACCAGTGTAATGAGTCGAACCAATAATCTGTTTATTTGTTGGATTCTAATCTTCAGACTTTTCTTTATTCCAGGCTGGAGCTCCAGCTGGACCCTTCCCCTCTGGAGGTTCCTCCACCAACCCCTTCCTGTAGCGCAGCTCTGGGTCCGGCCACCAGGGGGCAGCATGCAGCACATACTCAAACGCACCTGTTCCGTCACGTGATTAGTGGCAAACATTTCTTAAAAAAACAGCTTATATTTTCTCCATGAAAGAAGTTTACAACACTATGAAGGAGTATAAAGGAATATATTGAGGACTAAGGGGCAGTAATGAGTCACTGTCTAGACTATATTCTGATATTATATGCTTTTTATTTCACTTTTTTTTGTTATAACTAAGCTTTGTGCATATCACTATTTGTAATCACAAACTACATATAATGTATGATAAGGACTGAACTAACAAGGATGCGTATTCACAAAAACCTTGTGTTTTAAAAAGAAAAAAAAAACAAAGAAAAGGGAAAAACTATCCAACCTAGTAGATGGCTAAGAGTTTACATTTGAACAGAGTCCAGATTAGTAGAGGAGGCGTTTAAGACGGGATTTGTTTCCTTCATTTAAGATCGACACCAAGTTCAACATTTCTGTTACCGTGGTTCCTGAAATATGAAGCGTAATCTTTAGAAATCAAACCTAGAGCTTTCTTTAGAGATTAGATATAACATGTAAAGCCGGTTGGTCTGGGACTGTAGGCCGATGTTTAAAGAAACCCATCCGTTATGCAGGGGCTGGGTATGTTCAGATACTACAGCTTTGCTGCTTTTACACTGAAGTGTCGTTCTCATTGCTGCTACGTTTTGGTTAGTTCAGTAATTAGCAGGGTACTGAGTACACACATGTATTCCTATAAGACTAAATCGAGAATATATCGTAAATATGTGTTCACTTTCGCTCTGTCTGCTCCCCTGGTGTTCCTGTGCAGCAACTAGTGGGGGAGGGGTATTTCTGTAGGTTCCACTGTACCACTGTGGCTCTTTACTGGCGTCTGTAGGAGGAGGCGACGCTGCTACCGTTAGATCATGAAGGTTGGTGGCGTTTGACCTGCAGGTAAAGGAGCACAAATGGAGGAGAACCAAGTAAAGCTTTGCTGTAGGGAGGAGTTTCTTTGTTTCATCTTACAGTCGGTAAGTATGATCCTGTAACTCTGATTGTGAGGGGAGCAGAACTCCGTTATTCACTCTATTCTATGAATAAACAGACTGTTATTGGAAGGGATCTGGTTTGGGCTACCTCAGACTACACGGAGACAAAGTCCCACAGCTTTTAACAGAACCATCTGACAGGGATCAGTGCTGCGTTCACTGTCCTCCCTGTGAGTCCGCATCGTTTGGGTTTACCGCGTCAGATCAGGCGAGCTAAACGTGTGAATGGAGGCAAGGAAGAAGAAGAAGAAGAAGAAGTCTTCAGGGACACAAAGATCACTGGACAACTTGGCTTTCAATTCTATTCAAAACTTGTTTTTACAAGAATGGGCAGAACATGTGTACATATATAAATATATGTATAAATAAATTAAAAGATTTTTAACTACTCCGTTTGGCTTGTAAGTTATTTTAAAGTAGCGTTCACTCGTATCAACGGACGTTTCCATGGCAACGCTCAAACAACCAACATGGCGTCGCTTCTGACAGACCCGCTGTTTGAGATTTCCGGACAGGGTCCTGCGCCAGATAAAGACTTTTATTACTTTTCTGTCACCAAGTCACAAGTAAGTAACTATCGGTGCACTGGTTCTGTCACGTTTATGTTTCTAGCGGTTTAAATGGAAGTTAAGGTAAAGAAAAAAAGAAAAACCGTTAGCTAAACTCACCATTAACGAACTTTAACTGGAAAATAGAAACACTTTCTGTTCTAAAGGGAAATAAAAGTATGGAGATTCACACAGACTAAAAGAACAACAAAAATACACCAAATCTCAGAAAAGAACATGTAGATAATAAAAAGGGCTTATTCTGATTACATTAAAAGTTGCATAAATATTAAAACTGATAATTATTCATCATATGTTTCAGTTAGTGAAGTAGTTTAAACGACCAGCAATAGATTTATAAGAATAACAAACTGGTATTTATGAAGCACTATGCTAATATTTACTTTCTGTGCTATTTAAAATTAAAATAGTGGCAATAAATAATAAATGAAAGTATTCTATATGTGCAGAGTTGGATGTCAAACTGATGAAACCTTTCATATTATTGAAAGAACATTTCTGTGAAGTTTTTCTTAATCTACGGAGGGAATTTTGTACCAATATTGTTGCAAGCAAACTTTAAAAAGATGTTCTAATTAAATAAAATGTTTTGAGAAGAACGTTTTTTCCTGATTTCATATTCTTAAATTCCTTTTACAGATTTTATATGTTCTCCTTTTTTTGTAAGAATTGCATTATTTTCTAATTTCCATTTTATTGTTAGATCACATCCTCTTCACTCTGATCCGGATACAAACTTGCTTTTTATTCAGCCAGTCATCAGTGGTCAGGCCAGAGGAAAGTCCGCCTCCAAAGATGAAGGGAATGTGAATTTTCAAAAAGTGATTTGAACTGAATGAATTCCTAAAACTCAATCTGAAAAACAGAAAAAAAAAGAAAATAGAAAATCTTCTTAAAAAATGCAATCTATTTTTTAATTTCTGGATTGCACTTCTTTATTTTATTTCTTTGTACTCAACTATAAATGAACATAATTCAGTTCATAGTAACTTATTAAAATGTGTATGGAAACTTCAAAGAAATGTTATTTGTTTTTTACAGTTCATAGAAAGCAACAAACAAAAACATCGCTCCACACCTGCCACCCAATGTTAGGCAAGCTCTGCACCGGTGGCAACATGATTCAAAAGAATCCTCCTGTTTAGGAGACTCTGAAACTATTTTCACTGCATCTCGACAACCTCTGATAAGCTGAATAAATCACACATTTATTTAGAGGAAATGAAACAAAACACTAATGATAGAAATGAATTCTGTTAGCAATGAAAAACTGGAAGCTTAAGAAAAACATGTAGTTTAGGATGTTAAGGAAATTTGAGCGGATTATTTTAATGCTAAATGTGATCGAGTTTTGGAGCCAATGCTTTGGCTGAACTAAAACTGTGATGATTTGCAGGTGATCTGGAGATGGTGGAAGGTATCCATCAGGTCTGTGTACCGATACTCCAGGCCCGGAGAGGAGAAGGAGCCTCACAGCGTCTTCCTGGAGGACACTGAGCTTCAGAGTAAGAAGGCTCGATATAAAGTGTTTGAATGCAATAGTTGAGCCTTTTTATTTCTCACTGCGATCAGGTGACGTACGTTTTGAATTACTGATATAAAAATCTACTGAATTGTAATTGAATGAAACACAAAGACGTCCTTTCCTCAGTCAGGCTAAATAAAACAAATGATGTCAGACTCTGCATAAAAAAACATATTTCATACATACAGTATATGTAAACAAGAAGAAGTGTTTTTTTTAAAGAAGCTTATTTTATTATCATATTTATTTATATATGTTATTTAGGTTTAAAAACAGAAACATGTTTTGCAGATGGAAGGATGGATACATTTTCTACTATGGGATGTTGATATTTGCTGAAAATGTTCTAACAAAGTTTATTGTTTTCAACCTAATGACCAAAGAAATGGATAAAGGAAAAAATAGTTGTACGCGGACTGATCGGTCGGCTGATTGTTTGACTGCGACTTCATCTATTTGGGGAGATTGCTGATCGGCCAAAACTTGCATTTTAAACTGATCTTATCCACTAGTCTAATCTACCTCTGCACAGCCCACCATCTACGTTCTAAAACAGTTTTATTTTAGTTTTAGAAAGTTATATCAGGGCAGACAAAAATCAGTTTGTACCGCGTCGGATCAGGCGAGCTAAACGTCGGTAGCTCACTCCCTCCAATGTTTCTACTTGGAGTTTCCTCTGAGAGGGTTCTCTCTCTGGGTACTCCGACTTCCTCCCACAGTCCAAACACTAAAACATTTGAGCTTGTGTTCTGAACTCTGTTTGTCATAAGATGAATTCTACTGAGTTCCTCTTCATGAAAACACAATATTCAAAATGTAAAATGTATGTTTGATTTGATCCTAGTTTTCTTTCCTAAAGAAAATAGGATCAAAACTACAACGAGAGAGAGGTAAACTAGAGGCTGAAGACGAGGCAAAGTGGAGCTCTGGTCATCTGGTTAGAGCCTCAGAGCCAAGAATGAACTTTAGAAAGATGAGATCAATTAAAAACCCGATTATCTATAGTCAGTTAGTTTGTTTTCCTTTATTTTCCGTTGTTTGGGGTTTTCTTCTGTTTTCAGTGGCTGCAGGCCAATTTCCCTACAGGGACACAATGAAGTGAGTGATGGAAATATGGCGTCCCTTTTTCAGGACAAGTCAGGGTGGTTTTTGGAGCAAAGATCCTGGAGTTCACCAAGGCTTTGTGCCAAGGCCATTACAATTATCTGGAGCGCCTCTCTGACTCCATCCTTCTGCGGGTGATGAGCTACCTGGAGCTTGAGGACGTGGGTCAGCTTGGACGAACCTCTAAAAGGTTCCGGCAGGTGAGCAGCAGAGATACACAAGAACATAAATATTCTTAAAAATGAAAGCCTTTAGCTTTGGATTGACTCAAATCATTTTTGCCTGAAGTAAAGATGTTTTGTGATGCTCTTAAGCAGGAATGTGTGATTTCAAAGAATAAACAGAAAACAAGTCCCTGAGGCCGTGAACTCTTCCTGCCTGTATTTGATTTTTTTCCAGCTGTGTGGGTCTGAGGAGTTCTGGGAGCAGGCAATGCGCCGCCGCTGCAGCAGCATTTCAGAGGAAGTGGCATCTCTGGCCCGTGAACTGGGCTGGCACAACATTTTCTTCACCAGTAAGTTACAGCTGCAGAAGCTGCTGCGCCGCAGGAGACTGAAGGCTGAGGAGAACCAGGAGGGAGCTGGAAGACAGGACGAAGATACTCATTCAGAAAGCTCAGGCTCTGAAGAGGAGGATGGCGTCTGCTGTCAGTGTTCTGGAGCTGATCCACACTTTGACACCAGCTCTTGGCGCGATGTCGGCCCTGATCCAGAGGGCGGCTCTGATTCCATTAAGCTGCTCGCTGATCGCTTCAGGGAGGATGTTAGGTTCTCTGAGGGAGAGATGTTGGCTCTAAACAGGAAGCTGAGGAGGGGGTTAGGAGACGGCACAGAGGCGATCTGATTGGTCCACAGCTTCCATCAAAAGTTGTTCAAGTTTCAGTTCAACACATATAGTTGTACCTTTAACATGTGCCGTCAAATATTTGGTAATTTGCTTGTTCTAAACATGTTAATGGTTATGTTACCTGTTGGAAAATACTTTGGATGCAAAGAATTCTTTAGTTCCTTTTGGTTTTTTGGTTCAGTATAAATGACAGATGTATAACAGTCCACGCTGCCATTAATCAAGGTTAGGGTGGATGTGGATCTGTGTGCTGCATGGGTCCACAATAAAAAATGTAACAAATAAATAAAAATAAGAGCTGAAATTAATATGTGCTTCTACTGATGCCTTCATTCTAGTATCAACAATACAACAAATCATTAGTTTGAATTTAAAATACATTAAAGTTAGCGTCCAAAAATAAAACTATCATTAACTTTTCTCTCCATCTCAAACAATCTCCTCTTTTTTTGCAGCACTTTCATGACTTCAGTTTGACAGTTTTTCCTGTTCAATGTTTCTTTAAAATAAGGCATTATTTCAGTTCTGTAAGGATTTAAACAATGTTTGGTTTAAATGATTCCACCCTGATCTAGCAGGAGTGTTGGATCATTTAAAGGATTGCTTTTCCAAAATCCGGATTTTACATTATAGATGCTGTTATCATGGCTCCATAATAAAAGATACATTAAAAATAACTTTGAAAATGCATTAATTCAAACATGAATACTCTCTATATGTCTAACATTTAGAGTGAAATCATTACGCATATTTTTTGAGGTGTTGGGACCACTGCGATAGGACAGTGAGGGCCACCAGAGGGCGCTAGGAGTTCCTGAGAAAATTAGGAGAAAAACAGCTTGCAAACAAAAAAAGGCAAAAAGAATAACATACTTTTTATTATCATAAAATAAATTTTCAATCATTAAACTATAATGATGAATAATAATAAATCAGTTTAACACGATAAAACATGTAAAGTTCAAAGTGAACTTTAAGGCTGTTCCTCTGTCCAAGTGTGTCAGAAAGGATGATCCCACCTTGGCGAACAGAATGCTGCAGCTAAAATATACTGATGTCAGTCTGACCTTTAATGTGCCTGACACTGACCCACTGTTAAAAATTATCTTATTAATTAAAGACTAATTTATAATCAAGTATTTTCCATTGCCTTACTGTCACCATTCACTACAATTACTTCATTAATTTGCTGTTAAATATATGCAAAATACTAGTATCAATAAGATGCATAACTACACAATTATGTGATTCATAAAATAAAAATGTTTTAATATCAGCAATCGGAAATATCATGAAATCTGAATCGATACGGAGGCCTGATCCCACTTCACACATTTCACAGGTTTGATTTTTTTCTCATTGTGTTTGCATTTGATTTTCAATAGAAAGGTGATACAGAGTAAAAAAATCCTACTGGTTCTGTTTAACTTTATTTAAAAGAGATGCAACATGTGAGGGGAGTATTTATGCTCTGGGACACTTTGCAAACATCCTGTGTTCCACCACTGACTTCCTGCAGGTCCTGTCTGGATGCGTTTCTTGGACAGAAGAGGCCTCTTTGCTTCCTTTATTCCAAGCTCACTGGACACTCTTTGAATAAATACAGCTTTGTTTTGGTTTTTAACAATCAACACATCTCAGCTCATAGTTTTTGTTGAACTAAAGATCAGTTTAACAGGTTCAACACTTCTGGGGCCGTTTTAGTGCAAAGCAATGATAGATCACGATAACGTTTAATCATGAAGTAAGTTTGCTGATGATAGTGGGTGTGCATCGTATCTCGTTGGTCTGGGTGGTCGAGACAAACACTGAGGCCATAGAAGCACATTAGTGTTTGAACCACACAGTTCACCACTAAGAAGCTGAGAGGGATGAGCGACAGGGAAACGTGTTTTTGGAAGGACCCGGAGGAACTGAAGACATTCTTCAACAGGTTCAGTTCAGTAACAAGCTCAGCATCTTTCTCTCCAGCTCACAGTCACATGGACATCCTGCC
>JAUZNJ010032152.1:22965-38962 GCA_034780135.1 Jordanella pulchra | reverse complement strand
CCTTCACACAGTAGGGGGGTGCAGCAGAGCACACCTCTGTGGGAGGTGTCCTGTAGAGTCAGCTGGGGAGAGGGCTGGAGAAGTGGGGTTTCAGCAAATGTCCAGCAACACTGGATGCCCTCTGCACCCTCCATCCAAGCACATTTACTCATAATGAAACATGGACATTCGTCTTCTATGTCCCAAATTTTCCAACATGGTTTTATGGCACTACATCGGTCAGTCTTTATATCCAGTTTCTGACTCCCAGATTCCACGTACTCCGTCTCTGCTCACATATGTGTCGGAGCACCACCGTGACTCCTTCGACCGCCACCGTCCATGTACTTGTTCTCCATCCTTTGTCGTCCAAATACAGAGCAAAGCTATTTTTTACTCCTCCGTTGTCCGTTGGAAGACAGCCACGTCAAGGTCCGCAAATGCAATTGCACCAAACGGGAACATTAACGCCAAGAAGATCCCTATCGTCAAGGTAAAATAGGGTAACGACTGCCCGGGAGCTAATAATGAAAGCATACCTTTTATATATTCCCAGAAAAGAATGAGTTGCAAACTATTGGTACATCAACATACAAGGAAGCAGCTTCGTTATCTGGATCAAAGTATTTATTTTATACTAAAAAGCTTAAGAGTCCCAATGAAAGTTTGTAGGATCCTACAGATCATTATTACAAAAACCCACAACAAAATGAAAACGTTTTGGTAGAAACTGCACGTGTTCTGGATGCTGATCGTTAATTTGAGTTATTTCAATGTTCACTAAAGCGTTTATTACCTGATATAATGTTCCTACTAATTAACAACTAATAATACACTAGCATGCATGTTCTCCTCGAGCTCCAGGGAACTCAGACCAGAGCAAGATGGGAGGATGCAGAGGCTGTAGGCGTTGCTTTGAGCAGATGATCTGGAGTGGAGTGCAGCAGGGCGGTTCCGGAGGATGTGGGGGTTTCGGGATTAGGCTTTAATGGACCAAAAACACCAGTTTACCATTCATGCCTTATTATCTCATGAGAAATTTCTGACATTCAATATTAGTCACTATCGATTATCAAAATCTGTAGAAGTCGTAATAAGATAAATAAGATCGTTCATTAAAGGACTTTCAGTTGTTCCAACAGGAATTACCATGAAACATTTTTCTGTGTAACCACCAACCAGGTCAAATATTCTCCACATATTTTAACACCGCCACTTAAAAGAAGAGCTTATTTTAAATCCAGTTTTAAAGAAACCAAAAGAAGAGGTGAATCTTTTTACTACGACCTGCTCTGGTGAAACATCAGACATGAGTCACCTGTATGCTCTGCACCCCACAGTGTGAAGAGTTAAAGTCGATCAAGACGCAGTGTTTTAGAGGAGGACGCTGTAGACGCTCGTCCTTTTCTCCCATCTGCCTTTGGACCATTCTCCCCTTTCATCTCTCTGCGAACACACCCCAGTCTTCACACATGCATCACATTTCCAGCATGCCCCCTTCAAAGGCTACAGATATCTCATTTTTGAAGCAGTATCAAAGTGCTGTTCTCGCCACTAGTAGTTTTTAATTAACTGCCTAACTACCAGCGCTGTGTGTGACTATTATTGTGTTTCTGAAGCCAAGGCTTTATGAGTCAGTCAGTCAGTGTGGTGCCCCTCGGTCTGTGCTTTCTGACCATTTACTCTTTTGATTTTCCAGGTCTTTGAGAGTGATGCTGGAGGTCAGACGTACATCCTCCCAGAGCCTCCCAGAAGTACCGAGGTGAGTCAGAGAATTTATTCATTCTGTCCACACACACGAAAAATCCCACTCCTGTCAAAAACCAGTGGCTCAGTTGGTCAGTTATAGCATGAAAGAGCCTGACTTCAACCACCGCTCCCCTTCCTGGTTTTGAGTGTAATGGTATTTTTACGCTCAGAGTGTTTGCACGATTCAGGGGTATTAAAAAGCGGTGTGCCTGAGTACATTATTTGGTTCAAAGAAAAACGTCCTTTCATGTTTATCTGCGTTTATCTGCCAATAAAGACAGCCGATCTAACAGGACAAGTTTAATCTGGTCAAACTAGCTCCATCCTACTAACAGATCTCAGCTGGCAACCCTCCCTGTGTCTGAAACACCTAGAATCATTTAGGTTGGATTTTTGAGTGTTTACTCTGAGATAAAGAACCTGCCTGTTGTTTTTATGGCCTCACCACTTTCACTCATCTTAACATTGGGATGCTTTTTGCAACTTTCTTAAGAGCTTTCCTGTTCAAAGCCCCTTTGTTTCCAGAAGATCGATTGAAATGTCATGTTAAATTGGCATTGTGACTTTAAAAAAGAGAAGAAACATGGAATAGGTGCACATTGTGCAAGTTCACAATTAACCTGGAATTAATAAGAGAATCGTTAAGCAAGTTTCCAAACGATGCCACGGAATCGGAGCACACGGAACCGGTTCTGAACAGGAACCGGTTCTCGATTCCCATCCCTAGTAAAAATATTACTGTAAAGCACTTTCAGTTCTCTTAGTCTGGAGGAGAAGCGTAGTGAGACATGGAAACGCTGAATACTCTCCATTCCATATTTAACAGCCGCCGCAGTTCTTTCACCGGAGCAATAACTGGGATGTGTTTCCCATCACATTAGTGTTATTATTGTGGCCTAAGCAATAGATTTGAGGGTCTGCTGCTAAGTGGTTTTGCTGAACTTTTAAAACATGCACCCAGTTATTATGGCCTTCCAAATCAAAACCCACGTTCAGCAAAATTTACACCACGGATCGAGTGAAGGTTGCAGTTTGCTAACGTATTACACTTCTATGTTTCCAATGACTTCAGAAAGACCGAAAGCATCCTTCGTGATGAAATGAAACTCTTACAGACTTCGATAATAGATACTCTCAGACATGGTGAGGCTGATGTTATGGAGCTTGTGGGTTAACTGGATTCTATGATTCATAGCAGGAGTCTGTGGTCAATGTGGGAAGTGTTAAAGCTGCTCTTATTTAGGGTCTAGAAAATAAGTGATCGGGAACTGGTTGAGGAAATAACAATAAAGGCTTTCATTAGCGCTGAGCTTTAATGTTGATCTAAATGCTCCGACTTCCTCTTCAGTTAAGCATTTTAAATTCTCTCCGTCTTCCATAAATGTAGAATATAATTCTAACAAAGATAATTAGGAAAGAAACAGGTTAAGATTGAGGACTTTGTGTCCTCAGTTGTTGACCGTTTGTAAGTCGTGTGGATCCATGTTTTCTCAGGCTTGGAAAGAGAAAAAAAATCAATAGATTAGAGCAATTATGTTGTTAATAACAGTGTGTCCTGTTGTACTACTTGGTACACAAATCCGCTGAATCCCCCTAATAGGCCGTCATCTTTCACTAATCCTTTTCAGTAAGGGCAGCCTGTGTTGTTGTGTGCAAGTGTCCAAGCTCCATTTTTACTTAAATGGTCTCTCAGACAGCAGGGAAGTGATTTCAGCAGGGTGAGGATGTCTTGCCATAGCTTGAAGGAAAGAGGCGAGCATCTCTATGTGATGGGCCTGTCAGGTCTGCTGCACGATGGCCTTATGCAGACGTTGAAGTTTCTGTGAGGGGAGATAGTTTAGCTTGTGAAATCCACCATCCGCCCACTCCATGTCAGCTGAGCTGTGAATTGATTTGTTGTGACTGCATAAAAACAACTCAGGTTTGACAGCGAGCTCCATTTAATGGAAGCTGTTTTGTTGTCAGCAGCTATTTGCATAGATTGACTAATAATTACAACCCCTTGAAACTTTCCATATTTTGTCACTTTGCAATGTTTGTTGGGCTTTAATGTAGTTGATAAACACACAGTTGATTATAGTTATGAAATGTAAGGAGAAAGGTGCTTGGTTAAAACTGATGTCTGTTCGGCCTCTGAAGAGGTGATCAAAATCAGCCTGTTGGCCATAACAGACGATAAAGGACACTTTATCTTATGTTATCAAAGGTAAAAGGGAATTCAAAGGTTTTGGGGATATGAGTACTGTTATAACTAAGCATGGTTGCTGTTTATCTTACTTTGCTTAGCATTGCTCACTTTATTACCGTTTGCTCTATGGTTGGTTGATTCCTGGACCGAATTAGATTCGACAAAGTTTTATCATCTTTTGTCCTCCCCTGGCCATCGACCATCATCTCATCACCTGACGTCAGAGCTTTTCAAAGCCTTCTCTGGGCGGCCTCCTTATTCCCTTTATGTCAAATGAAGGATGTTTGGGTAAAGCTTTCAGGGAAAAGAAGAGTTTTACTCTTTAATGCAAAAGAGAGAAGTTGTTTCTTTGAGCTCAGCCTTTCTGTAAAGGGCAGCGCTGAAATATTTGTGTCGCTAAGGGCAACAGAAAGGATGTTTTCTCTGCAGCAGCCTTTATTTTGTGGCTCATTGGGGATTCTAACTAGGAAGTTATTTCCACACTCAAACGGAAAACACAGCATCCACACACTTGCTATTCAGAGCACCTGTTGAAGTCCAGCGCCCGCCTTGTCCTCTTACTCCTGCCAACGTTCATGGAAGCAGGCAACCCTCGATCTGTTGTCCAACCATGAATAGGCGCTCAGTGTTAGTCAGCTGCTGGTCAAGCTGAATCTGGAAACCTCATTTCTGACTTTCCAGATGTTCCTTGCACACATGTGAGGCTGTAGACCGATCCTGCCGCCCTGACAGTTATTCCTCATCCTCTGTAACTGCATTTCACATTTCAGAGCAGTCAGTAGTGACTGAGAATTTGGCTAAGAACATTAGTGACTTTTAGTCATGCACAAACCTCGTTATTTATGCTTAAATGTATGCTTGTGTGTGTGTGTTTGAATGTATTCAATGCTCTGATTCAGAGACGTCTGCTTGTCCCTTCGGGCTGTTTGTCTTGCAGGGGAAAAAAGGTCTTTTTCCTCTTGAGGTGATTCATCAAACCAAGCAAACAGCATATGAAGTTGACAGAAAAGCTCATACACATCAGATAAAAAGGAAAAAAAAATCTAGGCACACTCACACACACAGCACTCTCCATTTAATGGTCCCATAATGCCTTTAAAACATTAGCAATTATCCCCCCTCGCTGCCCTGTTTCAGTTTAACTTGATATTGTCGTTATATTCGGTGCGGAGCCTTTCCTCATGATCTATGGCCGTAATAATTGTGGCTTTAAGCTGCACTTGTGGTGCCGGCCCCCGACTCCATGTCGCAGCAGTGGTGTTTTGTTTTTTTGTTTTTTTCTCCAGAGACACAAAGTCTAAACCAAAAGCCCCAAATGGCTGCCTGTGAGGCCGTGCAGCGGGCTAACCCCCACCTTAATACCCGACTCAGACCTCGCTCCTAATGCCGCAAATATTGCAGCTTGTAATTACCTTCGAGATCTTGGACTGATTTCCACACACGCTTTGGTCATGTTCATTATTTGCCTCGCAAAAGTATTCACACCCCTTAAGCTGTTCCCCATTTGGTCAAGTTTAAACCTCAAGCTTCAGTGGATTTCATCTGGATTTTTTTGTTTTAAATTATGGACTAACACAAAGTAGGGGAAAGAGAAGCAGATGGATGGTGTGGAGCCGTGCTACATTTTATTTAACAGATAAAAAGCTTTGGCATTTCATTGTATTCAAAGCCAAAGAATCAATACTTTTAGGACTATATTTTCCCTTGCAGGTTGTTTCTTGTTTTTACACGTTTTGCTGATTTAGAGACTGAAAATTAACCTCTTTTTGTTTTTAAAGTCGGTCATTCTTAGTCAGATGGAAAATAATCTCCAAACATCATCATTAAATTAAGGTTTTAGCTAATGTGACAGATGCTAACCATCCCCACAGCATGATGCTGTCACTGCCATGCCTCATGGTGAAGATGGTGTGTTTAAGGTTATGTGGAGCGTACGTTTTCCCACTGTTATATCATACTTAGTTCTTATCAGAAACCAGTGAGAAGAAAATCAATGGATCCGACTTTGACGAGGGCCAAACTGGCCACACATCAGATAAATAAATATAAAGATAAAATAAATCGTGTGTAAACAGCCACAATGATGGAGCAAATGCCATCCATGATGTCAAATAAATTTCTGAACATGGAGTTGTTGAACATATTTGCTCCATTACTTCGTCCAGAGCCAAGCATTCAGACTAATGGACGTGTATTGATTTGTGTGCGCTGACTCTCAGTCCCTCCCTCCTTACTTACCTTCTTTGTCTTTTCTTATCCCTCTACATGTCTAAGCTGACCATCTTCTCTCCTCTGTGACTAACCTTCATTTTCTCCTTCGTTCTATAGAATTTCAACATGTTGACAAGCATCTACTCCTTGTCGCCACCTAATGGGGGTATTTGGGACAACACCGATGCTGCCGCAGACTTGCTGACCTGTGTCAGGATGCCGGACGGCCTGACGGTCAACGTTCCCATCAGGAAACACCAGACTGCTTTTGACCTTCTTTGTGCAGCTTGCAAGGTTGGTGTTTATAGAAATGTCGTTTGATTTTATTCAGTTTTTGTTTTAAAGCAGTTTTTTCCACAACAAATCATCACCTGGACCCTGTTAGCACTACTTGTGTGTCTGATGACCGTTTATTATGATGTTGGTCTTGAACCACTTCCAGGCTGGATTCTCTGCTGCTTAACTTTTTCCATTCTTTAAAAAAAAAAAAAAATACTAATGTTGAGACACGGTTAACATTTTTTATTGAGTCAATTACAGGGTCTGTAATTAATTTATCGCAATGAATCGTTTTTAAATTGAAAACCACATATTCACAAAATAAACCAAAACCTTTTTTCTCTTCAGTTATTTAATAAATAATTACATGAGCACAACAACACATTTTTTTAATCCAACTATTTAGGTTATTTAAGGGGGGGGGGCGTTTGAGCAGTCTTTGTGAATAAGTTCTGCTTTTCCTTGAGTAAAACTACATGTAAGTATAGCTACTCTTAATACATCGACTGTACCTCTGGGTATCATTGTATTTGACAACAAAGGCAAATAAAGGCACCCCCACCCTGTAGCCCTCCACCTTTCCTATATAAACATCTCACGTGTCTCTATTATGCCAGAACTTGAACCCCATCAATTACCAGTGCTGCTGTTAAGGCGAAAATATTCACAAAGGTGCACAAAAAAAACGTGTTTCCTAATGAACTAATTTAATTCTAACATCTTCAGCGAGTTCTTACCAGTCTGTTAGGATGTATGCAGACATCCTGCTCAATCTGCCTCTGCTGATGTTTATGCTAACTCTTCTGCACTTCTTGCCCTGAATATATGCTCATTTTTTTCTGCACCTTTTGTTGCATTAGAGGCGCTCAGCCTCTCCTCCTCCGCAGTGACATTTATAGCAGACATGATGTGACTCTGGTGGGCCAGAGAGTTTGCTAGGGCGGGCGTACACTGTAGGATGTTTCCAATCTTTGTACTCATCCACAGCTCAAACATTCACATCCCACCACTAGTATTCTTAAACCGATGGTGCCACCCAACTACTCACACGTCCAAAAAACACACGTCGGACTCAGCGCCGAGAGATGGCGCTGGTCAGACTCATCAATCCTATGTTTTTATCAGAAAAGAAGAAGAAGAATTTCCTTGTTTGCACATGTGCAGTGTGCAAGGTTCTGGTAAATGAGAGGCTGATCACCCCTCGTTACCCCCGTAAACTACGCAACTCAGGACACGCAATGAGGCTGAAACTCGGCCCGATTCAAAAACTTTTCGCACAACTGGCCACGGTTCACATATAGCCTGCTGTTAGGTTTGATAAAACCAAAACATAAGGCATTTTATTCATACATGTACTTATGAGTTAAAACAGCCTCATCCTCATTAATTAAGTTCAAATGTTTTTAATTAATAAATTGAAATTAAAGCGTTAAACATCTGGCCCTTAAAAATACTTCTGGATTTTATTCATTGCAGTAAATATAACTATTTGGCCAAAAGGTCTTAACATAACTCAATAAAATGTTAGAATGAATATATTTTATCTTTTTGTTTTATTAGTAAAAAAAAGTAACATTTTTTAGAGTTCAATCAAATCTACTGACGCTTCCGTAGGAGTTTGAACGATTTTTCAGTGTCTGACTTCACACTGAAAGATCGTATTCATCGACACTTCCACACAAAATCTGTGAGCAATATCTAGGTTTGAAGCATCCTTGTGTTTTTCCATCACGTACAAAGTTGGTGAATAATTCACACCTCAGCAGTGCAGCAGCTGTCCAGCTAAGTACTGGTGCATGAATTATGTCACATTGTTGTGTTCATGCAGGCCGCTGAACATTAATGCTCTCTTGTGTAAACAGGTGAAACAGCTGGACCCAAGTTCACACTGCGTCCGCCTGCACAGACAAGCAGGAGAGGATGTGGAAGCTCGGTTCTTGGCCCCCTGTGAGCTTCTCCATGATGTGGTGAGAATATGCATACATGGGGAAACTAGCAGATCTATTAATCATTGTGCCTTTTTGATGGTGTATTCATTTTTTTTATATATCACTCTGTAGGTCTGGGATCAGCTGGAGGTGGTTTCTGCTGATGTGTTTACGCTTCACATGCAGAGGCCGAGCAGCACTGCAGATTTTGGTCAGTAAGCATGTTGATGAATTCCATGACTTTCACTGATTTTTATGCAAACCTCATGCTTGTTTATTTATTTTTCCCTTTAAACTCTTTTATTCCAGGCTTTGCCATAACAGGACACGTTGACAACCAGAAGAACAGCAGGATTTTTGTGAGCGAAGTTCTCCCTGATGGCCTGGCCTTCAGTGAAGGTGGACGCTTCTCCTTCATTACTACCTTTACAGCTTATTGCTTATTTTACAGATTTTGTTCCGTAGGCTGATTTAGCTGCGTGGGCTGATTTTGCTCCATTGGCTGATTTTGCTCCGATTTTGCTCCGTGGGCTGATTTTACTCCGATTTTGCTCCGTGGGCTGATTTTGCTCCATGGGCTGATTTAGCTGCGTGGGCTGATTTTGCTCCATTGGCTGATTTTGCTCCGATTTTGCTCCATGGGCTGATTTTGCTCCATGGGCTGATTTTGCTCCATGGGCTGATTTTGCTCCAATTTTGCTCCGTGGGCTGATTTTGCCCCGATTTTGCTCCATGGGCTGATTTTGATCCGTGGGCTGATTTTGCTCCGTAGGCTGATTTTGCTCTGTGGGCTTATTTTTCTCCGTGGGCTGATTTTGCTCCGTAGGCTGATTTTTCTCTGATTTTGCTCCGTAGGCTGATTTTACTCTTGATTTTGCTCTGTGGGCTTATTTTGCTCCATGGGCTGATTTTGCTCCGATTTTGCTCCGTGGGCTGATTTTGCCCCGATTTTGCTCCGTGGGCTGATTTTGCTCCGTGGGCTGATTTTGCTCTGATTTTGCTCTGTGGGCTTATTTTGCTCTGTGGGCTGATTTTGCTCCGTGGGCTGATTTTGCTCCGTAGGCTGATTTTACTCTGATTTTGCTCTGTGGGCTTATTTTGCTCTGTGGGCTGATTTTGCTCTGTGGGCTGATTTTGCTCCGTGGGCTGATTTTGCTCCGTGGGCTGATTTTGCTCCGTAGGCTGATTTTACTCTGATTTTGCTCTGTGGGCTGATTTTGCTCCGTAGGCTGATTTTACTCTTGATTTTGCTCTGTGGGCTTATTTTGCTCTGTGGGCTGATTTTGCTCCGTAGGCTGATTTTACTCTGATTTTGCTCTCTGGGCTTACTTTGCTCCGTGGGTTGATTTTGCTCCGTAGGCTGATTCTCCATAAACCTCGCATGCCTTTGCTTTCAGGTCTGCGTCCAGGCGACGAGATCCTGGTTCTGAACGGCCAAAGTGTGTCCGCTCTGCAGCTGGCATTCATCCAAAATCTGTTTGCTGAACCAACCCTGCACCTGAGGCTCAGGCGGGACGGACCAACGTCTCCAGCTCGGGCTCAGGATGGCCCCGACCGTCCATGCAAACGAAGCCAAGAGGTCCGCAGTAAACACATCCGAGCCAAGTCCTCATCAGGTGCTTGTCTTTTTGTTTTTTTACATGTAACTCCTGAGACAACAGGATTTCAGTTTCACTTCTTAATCTTACAGTTTGGTTTCAGTTTTTTGTGGAAGTTTGCTTTTCACACTTCTAATATACATCCAGTCTTTAATTGAGGACTTAACTTTATAAAAAAAAAACCTTTGTCATTCTATTGCAAACATGATGCAATAACCGAAGCTTTGAGGTCTCTAAACGCTTTCCTTGTCTTCTGGCATTTTTACATCTTTTGTTTTGTTTTCAGTGAAAATGTGCCTCAGCAGATGGCCGCTCACACTAAGCCTGGTTCTGCTGGAGGTTTCTTCCTGTTAAAAGGGACTTTTTCCTCTCCACTGTCACTACTTGCATGCTTGGTGTGAAGGATTGCTGTCGAGTCAATGATTAGATGCAATCAGCTGGTTTTCCTTAGATTGAGAACTTTTAACTAATCTAACTGTGTGATTTGATTGAATTGTCTTTGTAAATTTCCTTGAGATGACATGTGTTGTGAATTGGAGCTATAGAAATAAACCGAATTGAATTAAAGAGCTGTTTGCAAACAGGAAAGATCTTCTCCATTGCTCAACGTTTCGAGTGATGCTTAAGACTTTAGGTAGTTTGGACATCCTGCTCACTTCTGTTTTAGTTAAGATCTCAACTTCCCCAGAAGTCTGCAAAAAAAAAAGATAAAAGAGAAATGCAGAAAGAAGAAGTTTAGATAAATTTGACTCAAGCTGAAGGAGTGAAAAACGCTGGAAGGGGTCTTTGACCCCCCGGAGGCTCATTAACTCTGAGTGTATGGCGTCCTGTCAGGCTGGTTTAATCTCACAGTGGATTTGAGGTGACAGAAGCAAACGGTAGGTCTGGTCTTCACACCACATAAACCCACCTTTATACCAGGAAAGCAGTTTCTGAAAGCTACAAATATTGTTCTAGTAACCATTACCTTTCAGATTTTAACTCAGAAACTCCATGATATGAACATTGACTTGATGCATTGTGATTTTAAATCTTAAACATGCCTGCTGGTTCCTTCCTTCTTGTTTTACGGTGGATATCGGGCCTGTTTTGCTGCATAGAAACCAAAGCTTCCGTTTCAGTGAAAGTGTTAATTGTCATCTCAATTATAGAAATTCATTAGTGTTTCCTGCAGCACAGACATAATTGAACACAAAGGGATTAATGACTTGCAGGCCTCATTACTGCAGTTTAAAGTGATCAAAGTGCCTGCAGTTCTTGTCCTTTGACCCTAGAGGGCGTCTGCTGAGCAGCCTGTGCTCCAAGGCACTGATGAGGAGGTAAACGCTGCCAGCGGAGGAATTAATGCGTGAATGACAGGAAATACAAAAGCCTTTTGTTTTGTTTTTCACTGAAAAGACACAGTCTGTCATTTCCATCTTCAGAGATTCTAATGCAGAAAAAGCAAAGAACATTGAAGATATCTTTAGAAAATCGACTCCAGCAGTAAAAGATTTGTTGACAGTTATTGCAGGCTGGAGAAAAAAAGTTCCTTCCTTTTGTTTTCTGCTGTCACTTTGGCCTTCCTCCCAGTCGTAATCGCAATAACGTGTTTTTATCTGCCAACTGGTGCAGTTTGTCCTTGAGATGTTGAATTTTTCAAACGCTCACATCCTGCAATCAAGTGTTATGCAACCAAACACTTGATCTAAAAGGAGCTTCATTTATTTTTAAATAAAGAAGTTGGATTCCAATAGATTTGGAAGTAGATCTTAATAAACTAGAATCTGACATATTGTTTTTCTTCACCTTTTAGTTAAAATCAGTCCAGTGACATTAAGTGTTGCTTTGTGGTATGTATATGAGAGTTTTTCTTCTGATTATTTTAGTATTAAATAAAACCAGTTTAAACATAAAATTTGATATAGATGTTGGGTTATTACAGGAGTATTGATAAGATACAGACAGATGCAGCGAAACAAGCATTTTAATATAATTATGGAAAATTTAGTGGAAGGACAAAGAGGATCACAATAAACTGGGGCGATGTCATTGGCCGCCGATATAAGATTGATATTTCAGCTAATAATATTATTTTAAGAAAAATAAAAATTCCTAAAATAAAACAATTTCTCCTACAAAAGGAGAAATAATTTCTTGTCCTCATTTTGGTGCATTGCCAGTAACTCAGGGTACTTGATCCTCAGTCTTCTCCCTTATAGAGGCTACAATGCTGTCACTATGTTGTAATGACTACTTTCAGATTTCTCCACAGTAGTTTTGGTCAAAAGAAACTTATTGCACTTTGTTTTAATGATGCCAGTCTGTGAACCTGAATTTTCTTTTTTCAGATGTGCCAAAACATTTGTAGTAATTAATAAATAGGATGTTTTGAAGCTTTTCCACTCAGTTTTTCCTCCAAACAATCAATATCTTCTTGCAAACAAATACAGCCTTTAATCTACATTTAATTCTGATATTGGATATCGTATCATGAGCCAAGTATTGTGTGTACTTGGCTCATGATACGATATTAACAGGTATAACTGCAGCCTTGAGAAGATTGTAAAGCGAATGTCCTTTAACAGTTTAAAGTTAAATTAGGTTTAATTTTACGAGGAGCTGCAGGTCCAAAGTCTCTTATTTAGACTTTTGTAGGTTGAGATATATTTACATGTCTGTGTGACTAGCTGTAACCTCGAATGGTTAAAAAAAGGTCAATGTCGGACATGTTTCTAGGCTGCTTAGATGAGCTTTAGCAGAACAAAAAAACCACAACTGCATTTTGTGGGTATATAAACTTACACACTGCGTGACACTTTCTGTTTGACAACCTCTGTCTCTCTTTCTCTCCAGATGTGTGTGCAGCCGCCGACAGTGGAGAATCCCTGCGCATAGGCCTGGAGAATGATCACTCCCACTGTTCCCACAGCCTAGTTCAACACAGCAAGGTAGGAGGCTTTACTTCCTCTTCCGTTCCAGGTTAGTGTGTGTTTGCCGGATGGAAAGAAATCAGGAGTCTTCTGCAGGAGGAGTCTTCTCCCCCTCGTGTTGCAGCTGTGAAGCCCGTCGCAGAGCAGACTGGCACCAATCCGTAGCGTTACCGTAATTAGGATCCTCCGTCATAGCCACCGGTATCAACACAGCTTATTACTGTCACACCGACATGATGGGAGGCTGTGTTGCACTCAGGCACCACAGATACACGTGAAGATGAACACATGTGGGTGAAAGGCCTCTAAGGAGTGAAGTGTTTTTATTTGATGGTGTAATGAATTTTTTTTTTTTTTTGTCACAAATTGTGCCTTAATTTATCTTTATAGAGTCCTGGTTTTGGTCCAGTAGACTGCAGATAATGTTAGCAAACTTTTATCAGGAACAGTTTTTATTAACAGGCCACAGAAGTGGTTGGATTTCAATGCCTATTTCTGTCCAATCAGGCTTTTTGATTGGTTAACAGCTTTTATTGATGTCATTAAGTGAGAGCCTTTGCCCTTGGGAGTGTTTTTTTGTTGTTTTCTCTCTACAGCATGAAAATGTAATGTGCTAAAATCTGTTATTGAGAGCACTAATGAGTTTGTGTGGTCACTGGAAAAAAAAAAAGGCAGGTGTTAATGATGCAGGCATGGCTCAGTGCCTGAAAGCTTCGCTGCATATGTTGATGCTGTTCGCCTTCTCTCTGCTCATCATTCCAAACAAAGCCGACGTTAATAGCTGTTACAGTTCTGACTACATGTTTAGCTAATTCCATCGTCGGCGAAACTTGTAGAAACAAGCAGGGATGCTCTTTTTTTTAAAATAGAAATTCAGTGGCCAAATATTTGGTAAGCTTAAGCTAATTGTTGTTTGCCTAATTGGGTTCGGTGAGAAACGTAGCTCGGTGCTTGAACCTGAGGTCAGTCAGGAGGAAGAGAAGAGAAGCAGCCTCCTCTTCTCTTTTCTTTTTGTTTGCCCAGCGACATGAGTCAGTCCCACTGCGCTGGGATCTGCACTGCACCACTTCTGCTGCTCAGCTCCCTGCCGGTTGTGTTTTGTACTGGGGAGTGAATGGAATATAGGTGTGTGTGTGTTTGCAGGAAGGAGGCCCTCGGATGTGTGTCACCTGCGTCACTAAGGCGCAAAAGGAGACAAATGCCACTTTTTTCATCAGCCATGTCAGGCTCAGGGATGGGAATTTAAAAAGAAGTGGGAGATAAAACACAGAGTAAGAGATTGCTGCTGGTAAATCACATTTTTGCCTTCATGCAGAGCTGGATTTTTATCACAGCGCGGCCGTCTGCTCATTCTCCATGGCGGAGAGAGCGAAATTGAGTCACCGGGTAGAAAATCGGCCTCTGCATCAGCAAATGGGTTCGTGCCTGCCTGCTCAGGATAAAAGTCAGCGGCGATAGATGGACGAGAAGGACAGATTTCAAGTCTCTTGACGCTCCTTGTAATCAGCGGCCTCATTAGAGAGCGGCCACCTTTGATTAATAGCTTGGTTGCATTGCAGTTTGCTCTCATACCAGAGAGATCCCTGCATGTCTGTTCTGGTTGAAGGTGTCGTTTGCCATCGTTGTAATTCACGTGTTGGAGTTGCATAATGAAGCATTTTAGATTGAGCGCACCATAGCACCTCGGTTTAACACAGAGATGCGGTTCTGTTATGAGCTGAACCAATCGATTGCTGATGTCAGCTGAAATGGTCTCGGATTAACTCCCACGAGGCACCTCAAGCTAAACTGGTTTGTTATGGATAGAGGGCGGAAAGATGCCTTAAAGCAGATGTTTTTATTAGACCTTTCTGAATGTATTGGATATATAGACATATGAATTGACTTTCAGTAAATGTTTGCTTTGAGTCGATTTCGGTAAAATTGAAAGAAAAAATTCTCAACATCGTCATATTAGTTTCATTTTTAAAAAGTAGCAACTACTTCTGCAACCACTAAGACTATCTATATGGTTCATTAGTGGGGCTATCTGCACAGGTAGCACAAATATTCTCAAATTGCCAAAATCATCTCCTTTCAAAAATGAAGTTTGCTTCTCAGATTTCATTGACCAGCAATTTGCAGCAACAGCAAAGGGTTAATCAATTAATGTTATGATAATATCGAAAAGTATAGAATCTAATTGCTTTTATTTAGATAAACCAAAAAGAAAGTAAAATGTTTTTTTTTTAAATAGCTGTTCAAGTAACAGCCATTATTACTATTTAAAAAAAATTAAAATGAATCAAGTACTGTTGATGATTTTTTTTATAAGATGTTTTTAAAAGTTGTGACAGAGCTACCCTAAGTTCAGCTCTCAGAATATAGAAAGCTTTTCCTTAAGGCGGTGTTAAACCCTTAAACCCTTTACAATATGTATCATTTTCTAAAGCCCCACCAGATTTGAACGTGTGGCTTTATTGAAGTGAGATTTAACAACTTGCAGCGCTGCGCCATCGCAGACGCCACACTGCATGACTTGTTGCTGCAGCACAGAACCTCATTAGACAGATGCATCCTTGGGGCTGTTTTAAATGTGAGGAATTCATGTCTGTTTTCATAAAACATAAGCAATAAACTGAGCTGGTTGCCTTCTAGCCGCGCTTTACTTCTGGTGAACAACTCTGGCTTCTCAGATGTGTTAAATAAAAAGAGTTGAAATGTTAACATGCAATAAAACCAGATTCTCCTCTGCATTGACTTGCAGGCCTTGGTGATGCCGTTTTAACACCGAGCTGCATAATAATATAAACGGCTCTGATTCTTGTTTTACACGTCTGACATTGTTGTTCAGACATTCCTCTCTTGTTTTAAGCCAAAGGTTAAACAGTGAACAGACATATTAAGCTTCTTTGCATTTGTCCAGACCAGGCATTTCAGTAAGAGCATTTAAACGGACTTATAAAGGGAAGCATAAGTGGAGCCGTGCTCTATCAGTGTGCAGGTTCGGCTTGATTCATCTAAATTAGTCGCTGATGCCATTAGGCTCAGTACAGAACAGGCGTACGCGGACTCATGCGGTTGCAACATCTCTGCTTGCCGCCTTACTGCCGTCTCATCCCGGGGGGGGGGGGGGGGGGGGGGGGGGGGGGGGGGGGGGGGGGGGGGGGGGGG